>JAZGTJ010008473.1:1635-20968 GCA_036877575.1 Botia almorhae
CAGAATCTGATCAATCTGCCTTTGTAGACCTTTATCAAACTTCTGAAGAAGCAGCAGAAGGAGCTGAACACATTAAAGAAGCGACACGCTAAGGTGAACTTCTCTTCCTGCTCCCACCGTATGTGATCTTTCACAGAACTGCTCAGATAAAACATCTCCATCTTCTGCTTGTAGGAACACAATGCCATGCAGAAGTCCCACTGTACTCAGGTGGACAAGATGGTCGCACAGCATGACAAAGAGAAGTTTACCCTGGAGAAACTTCTGGAGAAAGCCATCAAAAAAAGAGGGTAATCATTTCTGACTCCCATCTGAAGGTAGATGAGAAGATCCCTATTTATAGGGTTAATTATTCTTTCAGCCTCAACCGGGTGGATTTCAGAAGAAAGAGGAACAAATATTATGTAATATTAAATGATAAAATAATAAAAGTTCAGATTTTAGAAAGTTGTTTTGTTTCAGATTTTTGTTTCTAGTTCACAAATAAAAGCACGTTCTGTAAAATGACTCCAGTGTGAAAAGGCATTAGACAATACAACACACAGTCCATCATGATGGACATCATTTTCTCCCCTGTAGAGAAATCAACTGCTCTGAGTTAAAGAAGGAAACAGCAATAAAGGTGGAGACACTGACAACGAACCATAAAGAAAAGGTACAAAAATCCCACCATTTTTTTCTTTAGGATGTTTCTTAATCAGTCAAATAAAACGGATATTCTGTGTCAGATGTTCTGTGTTCAGTCAGAAACTCTATGTTCAGTAACATATTCTGCGCTCAGTCACATTCTGCGTTCAGTCAGATGTTCTGCTTTCGGTCAGATGTTCTGCGTTCAGTCACATGTTCCGCGTTTAGTCTGTTGACTGTAACACTGCACTTTAAATATTCTGTGTTACAAAGGTGAACTTTGTCTTGTTTGTTTAGCTGTTGATGCATTTCCTGGAGGGGTTGACGTGTTTTCATTACAGGTCAAAGACATCGTAGCCCAGCACACTAAAGAGTGGTCAGACATGATCAACTGTCACAGCACAGAGGAGCAGGAAATGAAGGATGGTCATGTGACGCAGCAGTGTGAGTTCTTGAAGAAGCTGCTGGCCAGCGTTCACGAGCAGCAGACTCTGCAGCAGAAACTCATTCACGAGAGGTTAGTGACATCAAAACTTCCTAAAGTTCTTCAGGCCCAGTGAGACAGTCACACCGTCATGTTGTTGTGCCACATGTTTTGTGTTACTGGACTGATCTCCATTGCACAATTGTTCCCAATATTCTCCTTATATAACTCCATGACCAGACCAATAAAGAGGCATAAAAATTAACATGTCTTAGACATGCTAATAGAGCTGTTTCTATATGCACGACAGTTGTCGTGCATGTTGATTAGTGGTATTATTATATTCTGTTCATCTAGGGCCCTGTTGACGCCTTTATCATGCTTATGTGTCGTTTCATGATCCCGTACATTAACAGGCCTAATTATCATTGCAGATACATGGCTAGCTCATTATAGACTTGCATTAATGTTGCATGAGTCCCTTTAACTGTAGTGTACTGTATCTGTGGAGTGTGGCCTCTTGCCCTCTTTTTGTAATCCAAGTGTCTTTATTAATTATGCAGATAATTTCAACCCCCCACCCCTTGAACCCGTTTACCATTTGTGCTAGAGATGGAGCTGCATGTGAAAGATGAAAGGATGTTAATTAAACCCCCTGAATGTTTTATACTCCTCACTATGTGTGTTTGCCCTGGTTCTCTAGATTGTTCTTAAAACATCAGTTTTGCGACTTAATCACAGGCAAAGCAAAGAAATGAAGGCAAAGCAGGCCAAGACATCCATGGAGAACAGCAAGGCTATTAGCCAGGACAAAAGCATTAAAAACAAGGCAGAGCGAGAGAGGTGCCATTTCTAATATTAACACGTCTGTTAACCACACTGACTGAATCAGCTAATTAAAAATGCTCTCTGTTCTCTTGCAGGCGGGTTCGAGAGTTAAACAGCAGTAACACCAAAAAGTTTCTTGAAGAGAGAAAAAGGGTTTGTGTTTCATTATCAGCTGATGCTCTAAAGTATAGAAAACTATTTATACTTGATAATAAGTTTAAAGTCTTTTTTTCTTTTTTGTTACATTAATGTGTGTTTTACAGTCATATTATTGTGTGTCATTAACGTGTGCTGTAGCATTCACATAATGTGTGCTGTACAGTTGGCCATGAAACAGGCAAAAGATTTGGAACTGCTTCAGAAGACTCAGAGAGACCAACTGGAGAAACTGGAGAAATATAATGAACAGGTTTGTGTTTAACACAGTCATTCCCAAAGCTAAAATGGCTCCAGTTTACCCTGGTAAACTGCTAGATTTTCGACAGTTAACCCTGGCAAAATACTGGCACATATCATTTCATTAGTTTGTGGTAATGTGCTAATGCTTTTTCATCACTTACGTTGTTGGTCAAACATGACTGCAAACATGTGGCTGTGTTCCAAAACCTGCTGTCTACGGTCTGACCTGACAGCTGCAGTCTAAGGTCAAAACAACCAGCCAGGCAGAAACACACAGAGATTTACAAATATTGGAAGTTTTATTGATTAGAATAGTCCATTTGTAATATTTACCTATTTTTAATGACTTTTTGTGAGTTTTCTGATATATTCACTGAGTTTGTCACAATGCTTTCTGGGATTGTCTTCCCTGTGAAGACAAGTTAAGTTGTTTTCTTGTCAGAAACATATTCAGCTTGTCAACATCTATGATGCCTTAAAGTGCTGCCTACATATGCAGCTTACTGCAGTTGACATGCAAGTGTTATCATGACCCTGAGAGCACAACAGTGAGTCAAAGTGCTTGAGTGAATCCTCAGCATTAACTGTGAGCTCCTCATTACGCTATTAATTCCCAGAATCATTGATTACACCTCTGAGATCTCAAAAGCTCCTGGATTAAAAATGTCTGTTAGTCTCAGAGGAATGTTACTTTTTATTTCTTTTTGAAAAAAGATATGAAATAGATTGTTATATTCACAATAAATAATTACAATATCTTATGATGTTATGAATGTAAATAAATCTAGCAGGACTTTGTCAGATTAATGATGTTCTTTATGTTTCTCTCCAGGCCAAAGACATGCAGAAGATGGTAAAGCTGGAGGAGGAGATGGACCGCAGACCAGCCACAGTGGTGTAAACCCTCCATCTGTCAGCTGAGATCAGAGAGACCCTTTTCATACCCATCTGCTCCTCTACATCTGTCCCATTCCACCATTCCATCTTCTTTTGTGTCTATTTCACTTTTGCAGTCCTGTGATTCTGCCCCTCTCACCCTACCTCAGCTCTGACTCCGCCCCTCCCCATTTCTGCAGCTGTGTTCAGCCAATCCTAACCATCCAGGTCGGACTTTACAATAGCTCCACCCTCACCCAGTTTGACTGCCACATCACGTGGCCATCTTCTCTCTTAGAAGCCATGAAGGCGCCACTCCAGTGCAATGAACACGCATGCGTGACTTTAGAAAGCAGATGGCCATGGCGATCCGTCATCAGGCTACAGCTGTTATGGCCTCTTAATGTAGCAGAAAACAGATGAAACCTATTAATAGAACTTTCAGTTTATGTCTGCACATTATCTGTGTATGATTTTAATGTCTGTGTATGAGTTTAATGTCTGAAGCACTTTAAATGTGATAGAATGTCAAAGCATTTTCAAATATGTAGCAGAGCACTACAGTAGCGTCTCTGTACAGTGAGAATGTAAAGCGTCTAGCACTGTACAGAAGCAGATTTCCAGTGATTCTAGTGTGAATGAGCTCACAGGCTTGTGGGTGATGTTGTTCTTGTACCGCTGTACTCATTTCAAAAGCAGGTTTTTTTTACCATTCAGTTATGTTTTTAGGATCCAAGCAGTTTTATTCATGTTGGGTTATTTTTAGAGCTTTTAGAATTGCCGGCAGGAAAGTTAGATGGTTATTACAGGACCTTTTTGAAGACTACTTGGTGAATGGCTGGAATTGATGATGTGAGATCTGTTGTGTTCAGGTTCTGTTGTCCACATGCTGGCAGCTTCACACAACAACACAAACCAGTTCCACATTTACACTGAACTTTGGTACTTGTTTTAAAGAAAGAGTTTGTTGTATATTCGGCTGCTTTGATGGTTTGGAGACAACATGTAAACTGGTTCTACTGGTTGTTGTGAGTTTGGTTTCTTTGTGTTTGGTGGTGAACCACATATCTAGTGCAAGAGCAAAGTGCTTTAAACTCCATACAAATGTGCCACTTTGTCAGGTAGGATGTTTAAATTGTTTTACAGTGATAAATGCAGATAGGGGTTTTAAGGGATTGTTTATATAAAGATGTGTGTGTGTGTATATATATATATATATATATAATAGTGAGTACTTTTAGACTACGTTTTGTTTCGTAGAAGCTTTTTGCACTAGCTAAATATTTTCTGTTGTGCAACTTCGTTTCTGTTTCTTAGTTTGTCTGCATAGCTGTTTGTCTGTAGCTGCTCTACGGACCTGCTTTAAGTGGTTTAGTATTTATATTGTATATGTCAAGCTTCTAGCTATGAAAATACTGAAAAAATACAGTTGTTATCCTGCTACTTTAATACTGTTTTATAGTATGTGTATCAATAAACTGTTGGTGTTACATTAAAACAAATTCATGTCTCTTTAAGTGTGCAACTTTGAAAACAGAGATCATTCATGCAAGTTTAGAAAATGTTTGTTTTTTACAGTTAACAGACTCCTGTGCTGAGGTGCAGTTTTAAGCATTTCATTGAGGTTGTTTGTGTGCTATTACAAAAATAATTACAGCTAAGGATAGTGGTATAAAATATTCATTGTGTCTTAGACATAAATATGCTTCAGAGGAAAGCTTTGTGTTTTTGTGTCATCAGTCCTGTACTGGTTAAAGCTCCCTTTGTTTCTCCAATGAGAGAACACAAACAGTTTTCCAGCCAATAATTCCATTCAGTAATTGGCAAATGTATTCACATCATTGAATCAGTTGCTCTCTCGTACCTTCATTATAATCAGCCCATTACTGCCCATCCACTTAAGAACAACACATTCTGATAATGATATTCATGTTGCCTTGGCAACTCCAAAGCTCCATAGCATATAAAACATGCGGAGATCTCGTCTCATTTTGGGGAAGGTTCATTCTAAACATCAGCATGATTCAACTCTCAGACAGAACCAGCTCCAAAACAAACACCAAATTCCTTCTGGATGCCATGTCCAGAGATAAGATCCACCTCACCAGGTTCAGTTTAGATGCTTTGGATGGGAAAATTATTGAAGCGAAAACTGAAGGGAAACAGACAGCTCTGATTTCTGCCATGTTTCTTCAGGATCAGCAAGCACGAAGCAAATTCATGAATCTTCTGTTGCAGAGGGGCGCAGATGTGAATTGTTCAGATGAGAGAGGGCGTACGGCACTGAGTTACGCCTGTGAGATGGGGCACCTGGATGCAGTGAAGACTCTGGTGAAAAACAATGCAGATCCTGAAATGGCTGACAGCTGGGGGAACACGGCGCTCATGTACGCTGTGGTGGCCGGACACTCAGTGATTGTGGAGTTTTTGGTACGAACATTCAAGCGATTTGGCCTCCAAATAGACCGGCAAAACAAAGTTGGCAATTCTGCGTTTGAGGTGGCTGAGTATCTGGGACACACTGAATGTTTGCGGGTGCTTGTGAGTCACTTTAAAAAGGTTCATGAAAATCATACTGCATCTGAAAAACTGTCCACTGTGAACATCAATGAAAATAATAAAGATAAGTTCTTCAAGTCTTTTCAGGTTCACCATAAGGAGATCTCCCCAACTGAGCAAGTAAAGCCTTCACCTGAAGAAGAGGCAGTACTTTCTATCGGTTTAGGTCGTAAAAGGTCCCTCGTTTTATGGAACCGAATCCTGTCGATGGACTCTATTGAGGAATATGAGCAGGAAAGTAATGCTTTATCACCATCGTCATCATCACAAGGCCTCATGTTCTCTGGTGTTTTAACCCCAAAACATCCTCAGAAACTTTCCCTAAACCCCAAACATGGAGACCAATTGTCCACCAACAACTCCTTGCCACCCTTGTTCAGAAGCCCAGAGCACTGTAACCCAGTGTTTTACTCACCCAGACCTTTTAAGATGTCCTCAAGAAGACCATCAAGTCCTCTTGGCATTTTGTTGACTCCTATAGCAAAAAGTGGCAGAGAGGAAGTAGACAAAGCAGAGAAACCAAAGAAATTGGCTTTCAATGTGCCCATGAGACGATTTGATGACACTTATTACCAGAAGAGATGTAGTTTACCATCCAGCACTCTTGCTCCACCAGTCACTGAATGTATGATGCCTATGCGCAAAAGCAAAACCATGTTGAAAACCTCAATAACAACTGAAGATCTTGAGCTCACAGATGCTCCACAGACCTTCACCACCTTCACTTCACTCGGTAGCAAGTTGTTGAGGAGATTCACTTTTCCAGAGTTCAGAAAGTGCAGCAGAGAGTCCCAGGAGAGTCATGGTTCCCAGGTCAGAGCTACTGAACTGCCTGGACATAATATCCCAAAGTCAGAGACCTTCCCCCTGACAAAGAACCACCCTCAAGTCAGTAGCAAGCCAAGCGTAGACAGCATTAGTGCTGTAAAGTGTGAGTTTGACTGTCAGCTGCTTCAAACTTCTGAGCGTGTGTTGCAGGTCAGGATGATGGATCAAACATGCTGTGCTCCAGTGGGTGCTGTGCAAATTAAACATGAAATATATAGATAAATAATGAACTTTGATTAACATATGACAGATTTTTTTTACCTATTTTACCTATGACCAAGTTTCAGCTATTTTCTATCAGTTGCTTCTTCATCCAAGTTCTGAAGCTTCTACTGTGACCCAGACATGCTGTGCTACAGGCATTAACATATGGCGCATATACAGTCCAAAGATCCCATCATCTGCACTTATGCGTTTTCCAAAACAAAATGTGTAATGTGTAAAAATGAGAATGCACAAAATGAGACTAATTTGGTGCAGTTTGAATTAGGTTTGCGTTTATGAATTGAAACTCATCATTACTGAATCTTCGTGATAACTTTGCTTCACCCACTTTGTAATGTATTAACTTTAAAGCACCATTATTGCACACTTTTAAATTCATAATAATTTTAATCGATTATTAAACCTAGAGACAATGTGAAAATGGGTTGTGTCGCATGGGAGGGGATGAGGACGCAGATTTGTCCTGCACGGATGAGAACACACATTACAGATCTGCATGTCACGCAGCTGCAGCGGCGATCAGAGATGCAGGAGCAGCATTGCGGGATCAGACTGTCCGTCATTTGCGGGGCAAGCTGAGTGAAACTTCCATCGTTGCAGTTCTCTTCTGCTGCGGGTAATTATGAGCACAGCATTGCAGCTGCATTTCTAGACTTTGGTGCCTCTTCTTGTTTCTGTGAGAGATGCATCACCTGCAGCGCGCAAAGGTGAATGTGGATGCGTAAATCACGCGCATCTGGGTTTGCTGCATCGGCGATGTTTGGTACGGCTCAGTCTTGCTGAAGATCTGGTCCTCAAACGGCTCCTTGCTGGAAATTTCTTAAGATCTGGTTTTCTGCTTGACTCCCCGCGCTCGTGATGGAGCTGTACTCGTGGTGGGCTCTCGTCTCTCTTCTCTGTAAGTTCTGCTGATTCAGTGCTTTTCTCCTCGTGACTTTCCTAGTTGCACGACATAGACATGAGACGCGTTTACATAATTCTGCAGAACTTAATTTCAAGTGTAAACCAGGAGCTCGAGCTTCATATTCTGTATCTTTGTTACGTTATTCGTTTAATTGATTTTACCTCTACAGCTCGTTTAAAGACAGCAGACTTTTAAAGTTTATCTGCATGTCTTGATTGCAGGCGCAGTTTCAAAGGTCTTTGCAGACCAAGAGGTGGAGAATCTGTCCGGACTGTCGCCGAATCCGGATCGTGATATATTTGTAGTTCGTGAAAACGGAACCACGTGTCTGATGGCGGAGTTTGCGGTTAAATTCTTAATTCCCTATGATGTTCTTGCACTGAACGGCATAGATGTAAGACGTGTGCGATGTAAATTCACTTTATTATAAACTTTAGCAAAGTCAAAGAGAAAAAGTATATGATGCTCAATATATCAACTATGAAATTAATCTAAATTTTACAAGTTTCTAAATTAATGTCTGTTTATCATGTAATATCGTGTGTTATTGTGTTAGTTAATAACGGAGCAGACATCTCTGTCGATCCCGCGCGGCGCTGAGATTGCGGGGAAATGCGGTGCGCGTGAATCTGAGCTGCACATCTCGTGGATAAATCACGCCTTCACTTTCCGCATGTTCTTCTCCAAGGTGATTTTAGATGAAACTATGAGATACATGCACACGCTGCGGATCACTGTGGATGATGATGTGTGTGTGTGTGTGTGTGTGTGTGTGTTGCAGGAGGAGCGCAATGATGGAAAAGCTAAAGAAACTGAAGTGTGGAAGATAAACAAGGTTCAGCTGGTTTATGACACATCAGAGACGACATACTTTGTAAATGCTTATAACGGTAAGTACAGTTCAGAATTAGAGACAGACAAACAAGCTAATACAGCAGTTTCTACTAGGATAAAAAACATATAATATTTCTTTTCGTCCTTCACAATCTTAGACACTTGGATTCATGTACAGTCATTTACATCACAGTATTACCGTAACATTTGTAAATAATTAAGGTTTATTTAAAGCTCATGATTCTAAATAATTGTCATTTTATAAATTCTGTTTTGTGGTATGTAATCATCAAACACAAAAAGTCTTTGTTCCTGCTGCTGCAGTCTGCTGCAACACTCCACTGCGGCGACTGCATCAAAACTGACCTGCAGATTCTGCAGAAGTCTTCGCTTTATTCACCAATTTCTTGTAATATTTTGGAGACACTTATTTCTCTGATATTGTGTTTGTTTGTTTATAATTGTGTGACACATGTCATCACCACATTTCCAGTTTTCTAATATTTATGTATTTAATTTATCCTCAGTATCTGGTTTTAAAATATGAACAATAACCAAATGTAAAGGTTTGTGTAACTGGTGCCCGTGTCACACTGTGTGAATTCTCTATGCAAATTCCCCTTTTTGCAGAAATGTATTCATACAACAAGCTAAATAATTGAGAAATAATCTTCTATGTGTTTAATGAAAGTGATTAATTTTATTAAATCTATTGTGTCCATTCAGATTTCCCATTGTTGTGTGTGCATTTGTCTAGTGGGGAAACACACAGCCAGCACACGCCATCTGTCAGCGCTGGTGACGCCTGCTGGCCGCTCATACATGTGTACAGCTCAACAAACACTCACCATGATCTCCACTGACCATCAGAAGGGAATCACGGTCTCACTGTACGACATCCAGATTCAGCCCTTCGACATCAAGAGCGACTTCGTGTTCAGTGAACGTAAGAAATGCACGAACACACAGACATTAATCAGAAACTTGCTGGGTAAGTCATAGCAAAGCTGTCAAGAATGTTTCACCCTAAAATCAAAATAAATATTTTTTTCTGTAAAAAAATTCCACTTGTAATATTTAAATAGACATTCATTTAAATAGTTCCGCAAACACTACTGTGGTGTTTAAATAAATATTTTCTCATGGCAGTTTGGCAGATTATATGACTGTTTTTTATTCTGGTTTAGTTGCTGAATATCATATGGTTTATATGGTTTCTAGTGATGGTTCAGTGAACTGAAAACCTCATTGTGTTGGTCAGTGGGTAAAATGGCCGTTTACCGCAGTAGAATGCAGATGTTCGTTCAGTCTATGAACTTAAGCTCGTTCCACTGAGATACAGAGAACACACTGATCTTTAAACCAACATTTTTTTTTTATTTTTTTTTATTAAACTGTCTCCTGTTTTATAGCACATATGAAGACTGAAACCTGATTTGGGGTCTGATTGTTTACACAAACATTTAGACTGTTCATCTAAATGTCAGACTGCGTGTCTGCATTAAGGTCACAGTTAGTCTATAATAAGTATAATTAGCTGTATAGGTGTTATATGTGTGTGATGATTTTGGTAATATTACAGAGAGGCTGATTTAGATAAAGATTCTTGAGATCCAGTTCCTGTAATAAAATGTTTCATGTAGAGGCTGAACTAATTTTTGGGATGTATAAATACTGTTTTGTGCATTGCTGTAATAAAATAGAGGGTCCATTTAAAATGTAAACAATAAAAACAGGCCTTTAAGCAATTCTATCGAGGTTGAACTGACACTTTTTATGAGATCTAATTAGTTAAACTTGGTAACTATATACAAGGTGATCATATTGTATAATTGACTGTAACACAAGACTGAGCTGGTTTGGGTTAGGTTAGGGTTTTTGTGTTTAGCGCTCTAATTCATAAGATCAGTCGTGTCGCCATCCCAGTTTATATAACACATAAGTTAAAATTATGTGAATTATAATGAAAGAAAATTATAATAAACATGTTACTGTTGTAATATAAAAATTAGCTAAATGAAATCACATTTTTAAATAATTCATAAATATGTGGCTTTTATTTTCTTTGGCGTAAGGTGGCCCTGATTACAATAATAAAAAAAATAAGAATTGTTTTTTGTTTAAGTGTGGGCTTTCTCAGCACACGCACACTGTGGTACTACATACAGCAGAATAGTCCTGCGCAGTATCAAACAAACGCATCTTGTATAGTGAACAAACATGTTTATCTGCAGCAGCATGTGAACGCTTGTGTATCTTCTCCTGCAGCGTATAAATGCATCACAGACCAGCGAGAGCAGCTTGAACAAACCCTGCCGCTTGTGTTGGGTCTCATCCTGGGGCTGATCATCGTCATCACGCTCTCCGTTTATCACTTCCACCTGAAACTGACCGCGCAGGCGCAGCCGCAGCTGCCACGAGACCGCTCGCTCTATAAGAACATGTGATCAGAAGAACGCGAACATCTGTGCGGTCACAACACTCCAGTTTCTTTCCTCAAGAGGTTCGTTAAATGTCTCGTAGTGTTATTGGATGTCATAAAGATGCTTCGTCGCTGTCATATTGTGTGTTGCGCTGATATTACATGAACGTCAATGTATGAAAACTAAGATATTGAAACTGACGATGACAAAATAATTATGCCCAAAAAATTCATTAAAAATGAATTGTGTGATGAAGTGTCGACGCGGGTACAGTATACGATTTTAGCAGCGTCAAAACAAAATTCTTATGAATCTTTATTCATAAATGTGGACTATGTTTGCACCGTTATCTCTTTAATAAAACAAAATGGAAAAACAGACATGTACACGTGCTTCATAAATAGCTGTAGTTAAATATTTTGATGGTTTTTACATTTGCAGCTCAACACTTAAAACTGGTTTGTAATGTGACAACCAGCTGAATGAAACGTCGATATGAGCCGTTGGACAAGAGTCACATCAGTGTCAGTAAAGATCACTAAAACAAATGAGTGTCAACACAGCTGAAGATATTGACTATTGATCGACACTAGCAGCAGTTTAATTAAAAACAAAGTACTTCCGTTCGGACCGACCCGAGATTTCCAGTTGATTGATTATGTCATCAGTGTGTGTGCAGCACACCGCTTTACACGCTTCTGTTGAAACGTGTGTGCAGGAAGATGGCAACAAATGTTTCTTTCTACCCTTTGTGTGCTGTGATTGTAATTGTCGACAAAACCTCGATTTACATTAAAAAAATTTGGTAATTGTCAAGTCTGGTGTGTAAAATCCATTAACAAAAAAAAACAAGCATATGGCGTATTTGTGTTTTTTTATTGAAACCAGATTTGAGTGTCGACACATGCATTAGCACTGTACAAACCTTTGAATCAACACATCCTTCAGGTGATGCCAGAAACAAACCATGTGACCATGTTCATATTTACAGTTCACAGTGACCAATGAGACAATGAGACCTAACAGGGACAGCGAGACATTTACAGTCAAATCAACTACAAAACACACTGCAACTGAGTCAACAATGTAAATATTGCTAGTTTTGATGAACAAACTTACAGTAAAATGTTTTTGTGTGAATAACTAGAAAATATCTGGTTCTGCTATTGCTTCTCAGGTATTACAGCCAACAGCACTGACGGCTTTTTAAAAAATGACAACAAAAGAAACAAACCATTTGAGAAATAAATGCAACCCAAAGCTCCGGCAAGACCTTCTGCACACGTACAGTAAATATCTACAACTGTAAGAAGAAATATTATTCACATTCTCTTTCTGCAACAGGGTGAATTAGTTAACCTGATCAACAAAAAACTCAAATAAAAATGAAATATAAACAGTGTAATACTATGTAATACTGCCCATTTCACCATGGAAACATCACAACAAAAATACTGTGGTTTATCAAAACTGTACAGTAAAACTTACAGTTGTTCTAAAATACATCTTTTGCTCTTAGTGTGTGAAGACAAAAGATGAAAAACACTTTAGCATGTGATGGTCTGTGTTGCCCCGGTTACCAGTTGCCCATATCACCACTGACTGGATGTTCTACACAGTATCACACAGTAACGAGTTTATAAGTGCCTTATAAACAGTTTTAGCTCATAATGTGACCACCAAATTGTTGCTCTTTTTAGCCAATAATTAACTGTTTGTGCCGATAATAAGTGTTTGTGTCATAATCTAAACTACACACGGTTACAAGTGTCAGTGTCATACGCTCATGTATGATTAGCAGGGTAAGAATATCACCGCCCTGCTGTCATGAGCTCAGCGGTGTCTGTAATGTCGCATCAGGGGCATGATGCAAGACGGGGGTCCCGACAGCTTCAGAAAGTGGTGCTGCAGCAGCTCTGGAGCAGAGGCACGCTGGGAAGGTTCTCTCACCAACATCAGGTCCAAAAAGGCTTGAAGAACAGATGATACCTTTCAAAAACAAACCAGAACAGATTTCATTAGCTACTGCATGCACAATAATATACTAGTATACGCTTGTGTGCTTCAAATAAAAGTCAGTCATGTTCATCTCAAAGATGGCTGCTGATAATGATTTTTCATTTCAGTTAGGTTTTATCTTTACAACACAAAGCAGTAAAATAACAGTAATGCAAATAAATGGCCTCTAGACTTCCAAGTTAAATAATCATTTTGACACTAATTGATATACATATGCAATCTGCAACTTTTGCCTGTGTTTGAAACATAAAATTGCAAATTAGTTGCAAGAGTTATTTTTTTAACATTGAAGAGTTTTTAACATTGATGAGTCTCCACCATGTTAGCACATGGAATATACTAACAGTTCCTTCTGTTTACAGACTTGACAGAACCACGAGTCACTTCCTGTTAAATCAGACACTAATTATAAATCATTAACTTACCCTAAGACTGTTTAGAACACTAATCTGTTATGTACTTGCTCAATAATTTCTTTTTGTTGACTTTTAACAAAAACATTTAACATTTTTGTAGTAAAAGTAAGCATACAGTAGTGAACACTACACAGGTGGTTTATGGGCTGTTTCTGCCCAGGTGACAAAAGTTGCTTCTCACCTTATGCGACTCTTTAAGTCGAGGAGGCAGGTTGTCTCGTATTCTTCTCATTGCCTGTAATGGAGGCTCATTGAAGTACGGAGGTTCTCCATCCACCATCTCAATCACCATGATGCCCAAAGACCAGATGTCCACCTACAACCACATGACAGCAGCATCACCTTCAGACAGTTTACCAGTGAACTTAAAACATGATCACATTTAACCAGACGTAATGGATTACAATGAATGTGAAAATTTCTCAACAAAAGAAACAAAGTAGATGCAGTAGATATTAACAGAGTTGTCTGCAAGTGCACATAATGTGCATCATCACAGTGCATCTGCAGCTACAGTTGTGCTCTACAGTTGTGTGTTTATCGGATGAGAATAAAACAAATACAAACAGAACAGGATTATAATAGTGCTACCCGCACTCCATAACTATAGATCAATAGGGACACCATGCATTCATAAATATTCTGAAATCTGCATTAGGCCAGTAAACTGGAGGATGCTCTACTGGAGGATGATTTACTGGAAGATTATCTGATAGAGGATTATCTACTGGAGTAGTCAAGCACAGTATCTTTGGTACCTCAGTGCCATAGGGTAACCTGGAGATGACCTCAGGAGCCATCCAGTACGGTGTGCCAACCAGAGACTTCCTCTTTGGAACATCTTTAGACACTTGAGCACAGAAGCCAAAATCAGAAAGTTTTATCTGAGGAAAAACAACACAGTCAATTCACAAGCAGATCATAAGCAATCACCATCTTCGATAAAATAATAACAAATCTGAGTGAAACAACAGTTGATAGATTACGAGCTGCTTTTGAACAATGAGTTCACATATATGACTAAATGTATTTTGTGCCTAATTGTGCCTAAAAGTGCCTAATTACACCTTTGTCTGGCTGTTAACACTAACTACAAAGTGGGAGGCCACTAGTTTAAAACTAGTGATGCCAGTAATTAGCTTTATTTTTTACAATTATTGTTTCATATTTCATTGTTTGATTATAATGCCAGCCCGTAACAACTGAGGTGCTCTTGAGCAAGACACCTAACCCCTGATTGCTCAAATATTTGTCAGATATGGGTAGACAAGTCAAATCAGACTTTCACATCTCTCACTTGATATTAAAGATGATAGACACTGCTCTGGTAGTGCACTATGGGAGCTGTTTGGGACACAGTCACAGTGTTTGTGTAGGATCACATACCCGTCCATCACTGGTGAGGAGGATGGAGTCGCTCTTGATGTCTCTGTGTATGACACCCTGTGTGTGCAGGTACGACAGTGCTTTCAACACCGATAAACATACTGTAGCAATCTGCTCCTCATTCATCCTGTCACAAAACACAATCCAAACCATCAGAATTCTCACGTTCCTCCTCTGAGGAAAACCCCCCAATTTCAGCAAGTCTAAAAAACCAGAAGCATCTATTATCAGAGGTTCAGTGCTGACACAAAGCAGCTAACCTGATCGCTGTCCGCCTACACACACAAACATGCATGCACGCGCACACACACACACCAAGTATTTAATTATCAGCATGTTTCAAACAAGCAGCTTTAACCCAGAACAAAAGCGGTTGGGCGACGGCTGGGTGGGCAGAATCACGACTCAACGTGCATTATCTGCTGCACACTCACGCTCTTCTTCTGCTGCTGCCTACGGCTGCATGTCACCCCCCCCCACACACACACGCAGAACTAATGTGAGTTATTGTGCAAGCTGAACATGTTTGTTATTATTCTCAAGAACATTACCATGGCTTCCCTTCAGGTAACATATGTTTTAAAGCTTAATCTTATCGCTTTAACTGCAGTATAATCACTGTAATACACAGCATCTTACAGCGTTATGACAAACGATTTCCACTTACATTTATTATTAATAACTTCAGATTCTTACACCAGGTAATATAGCTTATTAGTCAAAAGATGTGCATATGAACAGTCTGTTCATATGCATACAAAAGTGGAAAGATTAATTTTTATCATTCTGTGAGAACCAAAATTCAAGTTTGAACTGCAAATACTTATAATAAAAGACAAGTTTAACCAAAAAGGATGTAATACAGCAGATGAGTCCAGAAAAATGTTAATTAGGATTTAATTCTGAAAAGTATCCATAAAAACACAATTCATATATTTTATCCAATTTTGGGGTGTGCTATGTATTTTGCTGCTAATGAGGGTATCGTGTTATTGGCTAAGCAAGACACTAATGCCAAACTCAAGCCTGCCAAACTCAAGGTGATTAATGCTGTCTACATAGAGCTTCCATCTCAGTTAGGTTGCTTCCTCAGAAGGTAGAAGCCTGTGTATTTAGGGCTCACTGAGATTTCTGTATCTTTATTATGTGGTAAGAGTACATTAACAGAAAAACTGCAGCGTCGTATGACATTAAAGTCTGAAACGCAGGGTAATGAAGACTCTGGGGGAAGCAGAACACATCTCTCCAAAGCTATAATTACATGCTCACACCCCACAACACTGAACTGATGAACAATCACAATTACTGGAATTATACAAACGGCTCAAGTGCCCTTACACGCAGAGGTAGTTATTTAAAAAATAAAAAAAATACACAGTGTCTGTTTATATATAAAAATGCAGAGAAAAATCAGGTTCATAACTGATTTTTCTTGGAGAAAATTTTTCTTGAAGATTTTTGTATCTAAAAATATTTTGTTTAATTGTGTTCTTTATCACAAAGGTTTCTAAGTATTTCGCAGTTTTAAATTGTGCACCATCCTTTGTTACTTGTCAATGACGTAATGTCTACATTATCCCAGTTTTCCATTTGTACTGCCGTTGAAACCATGGCAACACAGTTACTCGTTATACAATGTGGAAGTTGTAGCGTCTAGCACATCACTTTGTTGCTGTTTTGCGCACTCGTCATAAACCACGACTACCCACTGTCATTTGCAGCAGATAACCCCAAAAAACATCAACATACGGGTCAATTAACTGACCCAAGAAGAGTTTTGGACAAGAGGAGAAATAAACCGAGCATACTTTAGAGAATTAAACACTTTGGTAAATCAAGGTATATCATCCTTTTTAAGTGTGCAAAGCATTACACAAGATTAGAAACATCAGATTGCAAAAGTCTGACATCAAAGCAAAAGCATGCTGACATTAACCAAAAACTATAAACAGTCCAACTAGTCATATAAAACCCTTAGTTCTGAAGCAGGTGATATACACACACCTGTGACATAACTCTTCAACACTGTGTTATTGCAAGAAGTCCTTCATTTCATGTTTCTTTTGTGCTAGTGAATTTAAATAAACCAGTGGCCCAATGACAGCCACACAAATCTCTCCAGCAAAACTTCCAGCTGACTGACCCTCACCAGAACCAGTATCTGTTCTTACCTTGTGTGAGTGACGATATCAGTCAAAGCTCCACCCTCTAGAAACTCCATCACCACCCACAGCTCATCACCAACCATATAACTGTTGTACATGTCAACTACGTTCTCATGATGGTAATCCCTCATGATCACCACCTGCAACAACAACACACAAATACACAGCAAAAAACACTGACAGGTCCAAAGTATGAAGAAACATCTCATCTGAACTGGTTGGGAGAGCTTCTGGTGGTCTGCAGGGTCACACCTAACACCGACTTTTCTTTGTTGTAAGGACTGGTATGAATTGGGGGTTGGTGGTGTTGGTCTCATCAGTTCATTGAACAGGGAAATATTGCTAAAACACAATGTGTTTATACTAACAAACCTGCTGTGCTTAGCAGGGATTATCTGAACCAGAGCAATAACAGATTTTTGTGTTAATGTGGAGCACCACTGACGTGTGTTGATTAGTTCTGTGCAAGTGTGTTACACTCGTTCTAAAGGGCTTTAATTAAAGATTGATGGGGTTGTATCAGAAGTTGTTGTGTCAGCTGCTAGTCGCCCTGCTAAATGAAAAAGCTTACGGTATGCTGTATTTATTGATGCTGGTCTTCTTAACTAGCAATACTTCCTTGGTCATTTGGCTGTTTTGATTAGATTTTGCTGGAGAACAACATGGTTGTACTTGTCCACTAGCTAGACCAGTATAAACCATCCTAGACCACTAAACTGGTCTTGTGAGCAGGTAGTTAACTTCACTGTCTGATTTCCAGTAGAAAATATTTCAAGATCATGAGATTAAGTATATGACCAAAGAACTAAACGAATGGTTGAAGGACTGTGGGGAAGTCTGTCTGTATTAGACTGATCTTCAGCTCTCACCTCATTGAACAGAAGTTCTCGACGCTGCTGTTTTCTAAGGTCCATCTTTTTAACTGCCACTTGCTTGCCGCTGTGCTTCTCCGTGGCGATGCACACAATGCCCGTGGAGCCCTCCCCAATCTTCAGGAAGTTGTCCAGGTACTCTCGAGGGTCACCTGGGTTCACCACCAGCTGCAGTGCCGCACGGAACTGTTCGTGGGACACACGAGAGGGTGGCTGCTCTGAAGATGAGCCCCAGCTGGGTGGAGGGTATGGCCCTGGTGGGATGTAAGGAGAAGAGGGCTGAGAGTGGGCCCCCTGAAGGTTGAAGGGAGGGCTGGGCTGCGAGGGTGGGTGGTGATAAGGTGAAGGTTTGTAGTGAAAGAGTGGTGGATACTGGAAACTGGGTGGGTAACCAGGTTTGCTGTGGTTCTGAGGTAGTTTGAGGTGCCCATGTGGATATGTTTCGGCCCCTGGCACTTGTGGACTCCCATCACGAGATGCTCTGTCATACTCGCCCTGTTTTAATACAAGAACAGTGTTAATACATTTGAATGGATTCTGAGCTGGATTCAAAGACTGAAAACAATCATCACTATAATGATTTATACAATAATCATGATTACATAACATACAGTTTGTCAAGTAGCTTCTGCTTGCCAAGGAAACACCAATCGAACTGTTGAAACTTTCTCCCAAACTAGGAGCAAGAGGTAGCCACAGACCAAAACAGAAAACAAAAATACTTCCTATTGAAATAAGAATTAAATGCCTAAAAAAGTCTGTTTAATTCAGGTTATGTTCCACAGAATTAAAGGAACATACATACAATATACTTATACTGACAACTAATACCATAAACCCATAAACAAAATCATTTCCACACAGAGTCGCGGTGGGAGACAGACTAAATGATTCTCACCACGCCCCCGAGCACAGAACCACAACACTGATGCGTCACAGACTCAAGGATTCGATGTTAGGGCTGGGCGTGTAATTACGACAGCATACTCGTTTCATTCATCATCCCCGTCGAGGGTGTCCCGATACCTCCATTCCCATCCCCCCCGCTGCCTGATCCATGTTCGTTAAACGCACATTAATCTGAATTTGGCAGCGTAATCAACAACACAAGTGGAGTGTGAAATTGAATTCTGTGGCAGCGGTTTTTATGCAAGTGCTGCAGAAAAGTAGCGCAACATCAGCTCATCCAGCGCGTGAGAGCCCCGCAGCGCGTGCCTCAGTGAAAGTGACCCACTGCAGGTGAATGAGAGAGGAAGCGGGTCATAATGACGTCAGTGAGGCGAGACTGATGGGAATTGCCTGTGTGCTGAAATAACTCACCCTATATGCCCTGAAATCATAGTTTTTATTTACGTAAAATCACACTGCTGTCGTCTGTGATTTTGTGGTTGATGTATAAACTGTATTACAATTTCTGTAACCATACAACACTGAATATGAATCAAATCAAAAGAAAATTATATAAATAAGTTATTTTTTGCATAAAGAAAATAAAGCCTAATTATACTGTTATATAATTTACTGTTATATATAATGTTATATTTTTTT
>JAZGTJ010008474.1:0-20967 GCA_036877575.1 Botia almorhae
GCTGCATAACGGCGTGTGCTAGCATGTCACCTGCTGTCTAAGATAAGTTCATTACTTTGCTGTAGTAAATAACACGTTTAAATACTCGTCTCCCCTCGTTTTGCACAACCTCGTTATGTAATATGCCCGTCTATATGTGAATAGAGACAAGGGCTGGAAGAAACGCGAATCCGAATATATTTTAATAAAATGCACATTGGCTTTGGAAAATGCAGGTCCCAACGAACTTTTAAATAAAAAAAGTCATTTCTCGGGGGATCATGATTGAATCAATGAACGACAACAGACTGTAAGGGTACGACGAGGATATGCAAATGTGATCTTAACCGTCATGTGACAGTTTGCCCGTTCATAAATATTCACGGTCTCTATTCATGCAGACTCTTCTCTTGAGGTAGGCATTGTGCCTCGACTCTGAACCACGTGATTCTGAAGGGAGGGGGAGATTCTATAAATAGCTCTATAGCTCGCCTTCCATTGACATCATTTAGGCAAGAGAGACGGAAAAATAAACAGAGAGAAAGGGCTATAAGGGCGGAGCTTCTTAATCGATGGATGGATGGATGGATGGATGGGTGGGGGAAATGAAACAAAGGAAAAAGAAACTTGTGACCAAAATCTAAGATAAATATTTTGAATGACGTTATTGATGGGACCAGGCAAAATATTATGGCCAGCAGAACTGGTATGTGAGCAAGACAGCGGCGTTGCAGGCCATGTCAATATCTGGCAGGCTTTCAGATTGATGGACTGTGTCCATCTCATCAAATAAACGTACGGTTTCTCCAGAAGGTTTTATAACGCTTATCTTTAAATACGGAGTCGTTTCTATCTGGCCGCTGAGATGCTAATGCGCAGAGTTGCTACAGATGTCAAAATTAAACATCGGGGCTCAGAACTGGATGTTTGTCAGAAGTTAAGATTATTATTCATACTTATTCAATCAACACCGGACTAGGTTAACACCGGACTAGGTTAACGGTTAAGTTTGGGACATGTTAATCATGGTTTTGTACCGATAGGTTTCATTGTGTTTCTTGAATACCGTAAAGTGTCCAAGAAATTTTGGACACCACGCCGTATGTACGAAGTAATAGTCTTCGTAATCGATGTTTGTTCCTCGTCCACGTACGCACAATTTTGACTTGAATAAAGAAAATGATTTCTTGTAGCTGGTTGCATGGATACCCTTTCTAAAGATACTCTTGATTGACAGCTGCCAGACTGGTCATATTGCCAGTCTAAGTCGACTCAAACAAGTCATCTTTGTCTCGTCCCTTAGCCATGTTTTTAAACTCGCTGCAGAATAATAGCTTAGGAATTATTGTTTGTTGGTTTGGAGGTTTGTGATTTTTACTTTATGTTCCGGCAACTGTTTTAGCCACAGACCGCTGTCCCTGTCAAATTTGAGGTAAGGTGGGTTAAATAAGGAGAAGCGAGTTCAAGCCCACACAGCCGAAATCAGGATATTTTTAGCTTTAGCTGTGGGTGCAAACGTCCAGCTTCGTTGCCAGATCAAAGCCGCCATTTATAGTTCTTTTGGCAGCACATTTATGTATTTATAGTAACACATTATGACACGTTTTATATTTTCCATAATATAAATATTTACTATTTACCTCCCTCTTATAACTCGTCACGCCTGCTTATTCGTGATCCTATCATTTTAGGAGTTATTCCGGTATTATGAATTGGAGCTTTCATTCGTTCACGAACTTGTGGCGGAATTGGCAGGGCAATAATACGGCCATAATAAGTGTCACTGTTTGTCTCTCATTGTAAACCGTATGTAAGGCATTTCATAAACAAGCGGGCGTGACATGCAAATGTATTTTAAATTCGGTACATTTAACAAAACGCATGAAAGCGTGGGCTTCACTCAACGCTTTCTATACGACTCCAGTTTAAGCACCACGGACAGCGACACCAGAAGCCAGCTTAAAATAACAGTTAACGTGGGGTAACTTGGGCCATCTTTTTCAACAGATCTGAAGTACATAATTAACGAACGAATACGTAAAAGCGACACACTATTGTTAGAATACTTGTGTGGTTATGATTTTAAATGATCTGCCCGCGGTTTTGAGGGCTCTTAAATGGTGTTTGGCGACACCATGCGGCAAGCTGTACCAGGAGATTTCGTTATGTTTTCACCGCACTGTTCGAGTTAGTGTACTTTGTGTACTGCACATTCGTATCTCAACCTGTGCTGGCATACTTTGGCACTGTGGTGGAAAGAATTGAGTCATTGTCTTTATATGGGCCCATTTGCTTGCGTTGCACTCTGGTTTGCAGCCGTGCACGTTCGCCTGCAGCCCTTAGATTTACAGGTGTTGTTAGAGATTTAGTAGCACCTCGTAGTATGAACGCAATAACCACACCAACTTTTGCATTTAGACGCATCTCTAATTATCGTCTGCTTTCAAATCTGTGTTTACGTAAAACTCAACGTCTATGTTGTGTGCAAATCATCCGTGCAAATCATAGTAAAACTACCGGGCAAACTGTGTGTTGGGATAATATATAGACTGGCGGTGCGTCTGCCGCGGCATCCACCGGCAAGCGAGTTTTACACGATGGCAGGCGACAGCCAGAAAGGGTTTCGCTCCGACAGCGAGCTGTGGCCACTCGCCGGGTGGACACTTGGTGCCTTTCGCCTATTTTTGAGCTTCGCCCAGCTCGTTTAGCTTGTTGCCAACCATTTTCGTTCCCCGCGTAGCTGTTTGAGAGCACCACAGAGACGGTGGTAATCGGCGGCCATAGACTGTTAAGGGGGAGAACCTAAACGTGACGTCAATGCCTAGTAACTGACGCAGCCCTCAAAAAAGAGAGTCTGCAAGCGTTAATTATCGTTTGTGTACTGCTTTAAAGACAAAACATAACCTGTTCGCAGTACAACTGAACGAGGTTGTTCAGACGCGGGAGTCCGCGTAAGTTTCTTTCCCCGTTGCGCGTTTTCTTTTCTTAAGAGCAGCGAATCCGTCCCGAGTTTTCAAGCAGAAGTTGCACGGAGACACGCCGCGTAAGACGCGTTTAATAAAGAGGACGGCGAGTGACATGAAAGGAACAGAGCGGGAACAACTCGACCCAAGAAAGACCCTGACCGAGCTTTGGCGATCGTTTAAGAAATATCTAGCCATAGGAGAGAGGGGCACCGAAGCTGTTCGTATGTGAAAAAAAACACTGCAGAGATGCAACGGAGGCGAGTCGGAGCCCTTGCGTGGAGTTGGGGAGGCAAATTTTATGTACGTTACATGCGCTCCACGTAACGCTCCTGAGCGATGCCTTTGTGTTTTTTTCTTACTGGGCGCTAAAAATAGCAGGAGTGTTTGATCGTGGTCCAGAAATAGGCAGAGGGTATCACTTGTATAAAAAGGACTGCGATTCCGAGAATACCTGGACGTGTTGCTGTGGAGAGATATGAATCAAGGGCAGTATTTGATTTCCTTCTCGTTGTTTTTGTGTAACATGGTCACGTTTGACAGATTTTATACTCATGTGTATGTTTTTCCTGCTTTCAGCAAAGGCTTGCCGCGCCGGTAAGTACACGCGCACAGCAGTCACTGGTTCGGTGTGTTTTTATTTGATTTGTGCATGGTTTGTTGTATGTATGGTGTTGGGTAATGTGCCAATCTCGCCACTAAAACGTCGCAGGTGCAACAATTTGGTTAATAGTTCGCGCATAGTACGTGCGCGTCCAGAATTTGTGCTTCTTTTCACCCAGTTCTAAAAATAAATGAAACCACTCTCTCCTCAGAGCAGGAATCTCACGAATGGTAAATAAGTGAACCGAAACGCAAATCTCGACTCCTTTGTCTGACGGCGCTGTTGAGTCATTTTTATTCGCTTTGAGTCTTCGCTACAGCTTTAAATGTGTGGAAAACGATAACGCGACAAGAGCGAGGGGATATCGCTCAAAAATGTAAAGAAGAGAATAGGCTAATAAATACAGGTGGAAGACGCAGCGCCAAAGGGAAACGCACCAGCACAGCCGACGAGGGAAGCCCAATGCCTGCCTGCACAGCCTGGTGCCGAGCATACCGTGTGTGGCGTCAAGGGGTTCCGTGCATCTTTGCCCTGCAACAAAATCGCCCTTAAATGGCCAGCCTTGTTTAGGGCATCACCCGTGAACGGTTCTCACTAGGCGACTCGGCACATTCTCACAACGCAATCTGAATTTAACGCTCATAAGGCAATTTTCGCCATATTCCCGCCTGGGCTGTTTGAACAGTTTCATTAAAGCTATAGGCGGATTCACATGGATTACTCTTCCGCCCACGTCATTTTCATTATACAGCACTGCAATCGACTGTTTTCTATTGCAATGGACAATAACACTGGTCTCGTGCCAAAACCAATGCGTTTACGCACTATACGTTTGTTTTGTGCAGTTCTGCGTTAAAAACGCAGAGCGCCGGTTTTGATATCACCAAAGCAGCTTGCAGTCATTGTGCAAATGTGTAACTTTAGTTCTGCAGCGTGCATATTTGACCGAAAATAGTCTCTTGTTTTTGAAGTGCCATAAGCGTAGTTGATAACATTTGACATTTCTCCGTAATAAATCGTTGCTGCAGTTTAAATATACGACTGTTAATGAACATTAGCGATTTTGAGATGATCGTTCACAACAGACACGCGAGGGGGTAATAGCCAAAAAGCAATATTTATGTTGTCAAGTTACAGCTCGCGTAAATACGTATCGTGTGCGAATTGTACATGCCGATAGTGCACCGTGTGTTCGGTAATTATCTATCAGTGGTCTGTGCCGTGGCTGAAAGACGATCTTTACAGGAAAAACTCATTACCTTGACCTTTTCAAAGACACTGTGGCGCTCTTTGTTAAACATACATGTCCCAGACTTGTAAGATCTTCTTAAGTCAAAGCTGGCGTTGTAATTTTAGCGGAAACACGGAATTTATCCGAGTCGTGACTGCTATAGTGAGTAATATGTGCGCGTTGGCTGCGTCAGGAGATGCGGTCGCTTTGCAGTGCAGACAGAAGGGGGAGAATCGTGACTGACTGGAGACGTCCGCAAATTATGTGACCACCCAATAAAACCCTTATAACGGTGGCATATAGGCTTGATTTTCAAACACCTGTTACATCTCAAGCCTTATCTGTTTGCCTTTAGCCACCTCAACGTCCCCCTGCACCACGAAGGCGCAAGAAGAAAATCAGTGATTTCAGAAAGGGAGGGGGGATTTGGGTTTGGGATGCATTTAGACGGGGGAGGGGGGGTGTCCAGATATAGATCGTGACCCTCCCACTTCGTATAGTTTCTGGCATAGAGATCCAAGAAGGGATGACCAGAGACTGTTGTGAATTTTGACAAACGATCCTGCTACTTGTGTCGCGTGGATGCAGTGAGAACTTCACGGGTAAGTCAAACGAAGTCACATTCCACAGCTGGCGTCCAAAAATGGATTTAGGGCCAAAATACTGTGCCAACGCGATTAAGGAGGTCCATCTTGAGCAGTGTTTTCATGTTATTAATAATATTGTTGTTGTTATTCATATTTTTAATAGCATTATTATGCACTGATGTTGATGGTTTTGGATGCATTAGCAAAATGTTGTAAAATAGTAGTATTTTATAGCACGTTTTTGTAAATGTATTGTAACCAAAGGGTTAGTTACGTACTGTTTATGTTTGTTTCTGTGTTTGTTTGTTTGTTGTGCCTGCAGGGGATATAAGTATAGATTTGTGTTTTGCTGATAGTTTAGAGACCCCCGTGTCCTCTCTGAGTGGTATCAGCCAGTGAACTCTCTGTGGTCATGCAATGGAAACCGCCTCAGACGCCTGTCATGTTGCTGTCGTCGTTTTGGCGACGTGCTGTTTTCTTGTTTTACGCGGACGTTGGAAACAAACGTCTCCAAAAGCGTTAGTAGCCAGTCGTGTTACAAATAAGCACCGAACGCCTACACTCGCTCAAAATGTACATCTTTGTTTTGAATGAATAACATGACGACGCACGCCACCCCGACACGGGTGGGAGACGTAGCAACCGTTTTAAAACGTGACATGGCGCACAAATTCGGTTGGGAAAAAAAACATCAGTATAATGTTATTGTCTTACATTGAATATTTGTGGTCACTTGCGCCAACTAGGATACAATTTGGTTTCCCCTTTCTCTCTTTTTTTTTCAAAAAGGGGGGTCCCTATATGAGCAATACACCGATTGGTGGATGACGATTTTTTGTTTGCTCCAATAAGATCTCTCGCTGCTCTCTATTTATTGCGAGCAGATTACAGACTGCTCTCTCCTCACCAAGAGTCCTTCAGCTGCGCTATCTGGTCAGTTCTACACTAAACGACACCACGAAGAAAAGGAGATATCATAATACCGAATACCAAGAACAGGGAAACTCAATGGTCGCTGTGTTATAATGTGTGTCTTTGTTTAGATGTAACTATTTCAGTGCGTGTTGTTAGGCAGGAACGAGGAGAATGACGGGGAAAATAAACTACTGGGTAGCAGTGAATTCAGGACCGCGGACAGCGCACGCAGAATACATGCGTTTGGAAGCTGGGCTGCTCGGAAAACTATCCATGCTCGTAGAATGTGAATGAGTTGGATACAGTTCAGCCACGGAAAAGGCTTCGCTGTCTCTGTTTCCCGACGGACACAATAGGATTGGGAAACGAGAGAGACCCGTGCACAAGACACCTGGTTGTCACCGCTTGATGTCACGGACTTTGCTGCACTGTGATTTGTCTTTTGCGAATCTTTTTGCGGTCTGGGCTTGCTGTTCATAAGTATCTAGCTGGGAAGCCCTTACCCCAAAAAGCATTTGCGGAAGGCGCATTCGCCGAATTTTCGCCGTACGATACACTCCGTGGATTTAATTACCTGCAATATTATTATTATTATTATTGTTGTTGTTGTTGTTATTATCATTATTATTATTGTATTTCTATTTTTACTAATACTTTGTTGTCACCTGCGTTTTGTTTCAGAAATGTCTTCGCTGTGTATTGCGGCTCAAATGTAAAGCCGAACTTCTCTCCCAGTTACGTCCCCAAAGTCTGAGAGCCCTCCCCGTCATGAGTTATCTGGCGACTCCATTGCCAGAATATCGCTAATACGGTTGCAAAAGTCACCCAAACAAAACCACAGTTCCACCAACGAGGTTCCAGTTCGCACGTGGGGAAACACAGTAGTCCATTCGGGAGGAGAAGGGAATGGGAGGGCGGTGGGCATCTCGTTAGTGTGCTGTTCACTCAGAAGTCAAACAATGTTGAAATGACCCCGCCCTGTTCGCAATAACATAAGACGCACACCCTGTCAGACGCAGTTATAGTTCTACATTTATCCGCAAATTTAAATTAAATATCAGCCCATTGACAGAGTGCCAGTGTGTGTGTGTGTGTGTGAGAGAGAGAGAGAGAGCGAACGAGTGTGTGTGTGTGTGTGTGTTAAAGAACACGCCAGCGTGAAAGTGCCCAAAGACAACAAGGTTTCACCCAACCTCTCTCTTCTTCTGTTGCCTTTCATTCCCTCTTTTTTACACACTCACACGCTCTTTCTCTCTCTCTCTCTTTCTTTCTCTCTCTCTCTCTCTCACACACACACACACACACACACACACAGTATTTTGGAAAATGACACCTCGATTAAATATGACACACCTACGCATACCCAGGATATAATATGTAGACACAATGGGCGATACAGTTTTTTTGTGCAGTCCATTGAGAAATTCTCAACAACTATAAAGCGACGCGATGTGTCACTATAATCTTAACGTGATGACACCGCAGGCCCCCCAAGTACCTCATAAGCCATTTACATTTGTGCACCACCTGCTTACAGAATACACCCCTTCCTGTCCCCGTGTCCTATATGTAAGGGTAAGGCAAATACAAATGTCCCCATGCCATGCCACAGTATTTGGAAACGGCTCCAGGGCCTCCTAGTGACAACAGCCCCAAATTCCTTCAGGTCACACTAACGTTAATTTTAACTCAGCCGTGACTGTTGTTTGACACAATATTCAGCTATAGTACAGGCCCATTGGCTTCGATTACATGGCTATAAAGATGAGCAATTAAACGTATAAAATACAAAGGCCTACCTCCCAAAATGACGTAGAGATAAACGGAAAGAAACGATGTCCTCGACAAATGGGTGGGAGGCAATATTAAGGACAGAACCCCACCTGACAATAAACGTGATATTCAGTCACTCAGTTTCACAACACTGGCAGGTCGTGTTAAATAGCTTTGGATGGCGTAAGCAAAAGTTTTGAAAAAGTTATTCATACCTCGAGAAAATGGGTACGGCGCTTGGTCCAAATCTTACAAAATGTAAATAAAGTAATCTGCCCATAGTCAGTATGATGTTATGAAAATAGCGCTCATGTTGGGTGTGGACACGTTTGTTTTACCAAAACGACTCATTTGGTCCTCAGACGCAAAAGACGAAGCGGCCGGCTGAGAAAGAAGGTAGATTTACAGATTTAAAGACAAAAACGCGAATTTGTTGGTTTTACAATCTCAAATGATTATTACATATCCGACTGTGCGAGTGCTTGATTAAATAAGCCCAGAAATATTTTGATATTTGTATAAATGACTTCATGACGAAGCTCGTGGGCCGAGAACGTTAACTGGCCTATTGTTGTGATTTCTTAGACCGTCTAAAATACATGACGTAACCTTTCATGGTCTGCCGTAGACCTACAATCGTTTTCTTGAAATCTACACGAATCGTGTTTCTGCGGGCGCTGAATGGCGTCATGTGGCTGGCATGGGCTTTTTTACCTACACCTCTCTGTACCCAATATCTTAAACTCTTGTGGACCAGAAATACCTTGTGCTTTTTTAAATGACTGATCATTCGGACACACACACACACTGTCGTTTATTTACAACTTTGTGGTCTTGTGTTTGTGCACAGGAAAGGGCCCAAACCTGAGAGCCCAATCCGCGCGCGCGCTCCCTCTCCGAGCTCCGACCGGCTCCTTCGACGTGACGTCACCGTCTTTGTAAGTTTGCCTCTTCTTTGAGATCAAGTGTGTGTTCATTCACTCTTTCTTTCACCTCAGCCCCTCTGCACGATTAGTTTCAAAAACGGCCTCTGATGTCGTCGTCAGTAACGGGTTGAAACTGCAGCAGGCACACGATTTGTTTGTGAATTCTCCACATTACAAGGTTTTGGCTCCTGAAGGTTATTTCATTGTTACCGCGCCTATAAGTGGTAGATTGAACAGTTACGGGCACGTGTAATACCTAACAACTCCAGTAACGTATTCTAGTAAAACGACACCAAAGTATAGGTGTGGCGCCTGCGCAATGTGTGTGGAGTGGGCCTGCGTCAAAACTGGACAGTTTTGATGCCTTTGTTTGTTTCAGGAGTGAGAAAAATGAGGCTTAATGGAAAATGATATTCAGACTTGTTTGTCTTGCTTGTGATAAACTCAGAATTTGTTTCTTTTTCTCATTTTTTAAATTGGATTTCTGTTCAGCTAACAACCAATGGAATGCAGCCATGATAAGAATAGGGCTTCATATATGCACACACACACACACACACACTAATGTGATAATGTATGTGATTATGTTGATGGGTTGTTGTTATGAAGAGAAAGGTTGTTGTTTTTCATCATTCCTAGAAAAGCACGACTTGAAAATATAGGCTCGTTTTTGAGCACGCTTTCAAGCAAGCGTTTGAGTAGCTCTCACTGCACGCTTTGTGCGTCATTGTACAGACGTGTATTGGAAGTTTTCAGTAAAATGGCTGCAGCTTATAGGGAAGTTAAACATAAAGCCACATATGTGTTATTTGCAGTTCTTTTGCCAGTCATTTCAGTTCTCTCTTTGGAGAAATTATTGTGTGTGACTCTGAAAAGTATTTGTGCAGTATTGTTGCGGTCCATGTAATTCAAAATGTAGTAAATGCATCATTTTAGTCCATGGTTTTCCAACACTATTTCCACACCTTGTCTGTTGTGGTTTTTATCACATTGATATCAACTTTTCAAGGATAAGTTTTAGATACTAATACACAATCTAAGACACAGTTTTTTTCAGTGAATTGAAATGATACTAGTTATAGTTTACTTTGTCATAAATGCTGTCTGTCCTGCATTCACAAGTCATTTATATTGACAATATGTTACATTTTTAGTAAGAACAGAGATGGGCCGCACCATTGGCTACAGTTTAATTTAGACTTCTGCTTATTAAGCCCTTCTAAGTACTCCTAAATCTTACAAATGTATTTGACTTTATTGTCATAATTTTCAGCAGGCATTATTTCTCACAGTTATATACATATTTTCTTCATACCTGTGCTTTGAGTTTTGTGGTTATTGAACGTGAGTCCGTACGTTGAAATCTTAAAACAGACGACATGAATTGAACTTGTTTGCCTCAGAGACATTACGTGCTTCTGTCCCATTGACAAAAACATTCAAACACATATATTTTTGTTATAAACATTTTTTTTTTTTTTATGAATTGGCTGTATGTCTAGGAATTGAATAACTGCATGAGCAATACACATCACCTAGTCAGTTTTAGCTCATTAAAGAGGCAAATGACCCAAAAGTGTTTCATTTACA
Organism: Botia almorhae; assembly: GCA_036877575.1. Classification (NCBI taxonomy): domain Eukaryota; kingdom Metazoa; phylum Chordata; class Actinopteri; order Cypriniformes; family Botiidae; genus Botia; species Botia almorhae. The sequence continues at coordinate 10,569 of JAZGTJ010008474.1, forward strand.
GTGAGGTTAAGCTTTTGTTTGTTTGTGTTCTTCATCTCTCTACTTTAAGTGTTGTTTTTTATTTCTTTCGGACGGCCACAAATTTAAAGAGATGTTTAACAGCGTTTAACAAAAAATATTTTAACAGTCGCAATCAAGACCCGGCTGTAAAAATGAAAACAAACATATTTGAACAGAATAAAAAACAAGCAGCATATTTTAGAATCATTGCAGTTAATTACCAGCCCCAGATTTACGTCATAAGGCACTTTAGGTTCAACTGTCATAACTCGCCCCCATTTTTGTCAAGCGCACTGTTTTGTCACGTCATTCACTTAATTGCCCTCTTTTTGCCCCAGCTCGTCCTTTTCTAGTCTCTCTCGCCGCCACACAGGCCGGTCTGAAGAAGAACCACGTTAGACACATTCTAGCATCTCCTCAAACATTTTACGATAACATAACGCCACGTCTAACATCAGTAAATGCATTTTATATTTTTTGTGTCCCAAACATTCGCAGACGTTTCCTACGCTGTCTGCAGCACAGTACATTCACACCTTGTAAATGTAAAAATATAATTGTCAATCCAATCGATTCACAGAAAAACAATATTCTTACAGGGTTCCATAACAAATACTAATTTAAAAAGCACAGGATGACATCATGTACAAAACCTGGAGGGAAGTTTGCATGTTTTTCCCTATTCCTCCCTTGTATCTTTCCTAACATTTCCTGCATCCATGCACAGATGAGTCAGGGCAGGTGTGAAAGATGAGTCAGTTCCGGGCGGAGGTTTCGGGGACGGGGTGTGTCCTCTGATACCTACACGGGTGGTCCTGTTATGAGAACATGTCACAACCTTACTGCATTCACTGCATTCACTTGTATAGCAGAAGTAAAAGAAGCTCATATATATTATAGTAAATTATTTGTTATCTCCAGTAACTCTTCCATGTAGGTTGTTTGCTTGCTTGTGTAACTTTGGAGCAATATCAAATATCAGATGGACCTTAGCATGAGAATTTAGCTGTCAGTGACATTGTTCAGACAAAACAACACTAAATAGCATTAAGATGTGATTTATTTATCCAAAAACAAAGCTGAACATTATTTGGCTCTTACACATCTCACTACTGTGAAATTTCCTTTATGTTCTTAGAGCCAGAGGCAGTGTAAATATATAACCAGTATAACTACTAAAATATAACTAATAAAAAAATTAAAAATGTACTATGAATAGATGTGGAATTATAATTTCATACAGTTAGATCATATTTACAAACGGAGCAATCTAAAATATAATACAATAAAATATATATTACAACGACACAAAAATATAAACAAGTATAGTAATAAATAATTACAAATGTATAAATGTTATTAATCAACAAGCAATACTAAAGGTCTGTTAGAGACAGCACACGCTGTGTAAGTGTGTGTGTGGGGGTGTGTTTGTTTGTTTGTTTGTGTCCGTGCGCATGTACGCCTCACATGTGTCGTGTCATTTTTTAATGAATGTTTGCGTGTTTTATTTGCAGGAAATCCGTTGATGACAAGAGGTCCCGAAAAAGGCAAAACATGATGGGGAACTGAGAACATTCCTAAAGGAAGGAGAGAGAGACAGCAATGGACAATGGTCGAAAGCTTTCTAATACAAAAGGTATCCACCGACACCCATCCGACTCCACACACACCTGCAGGGCGACATGGGTGTGGCCTCATACCGAAATTATTTACAATGCAAAACACTTCCTGTATCGCCACGTACTTCTACACATTTGGGGGCTTGGAATTTAATGGGTGAAACTCTGTGCTCTGCAAATCTTAGCTCATTTAAATATGTAATTCCAGATCACATCCACAATATTTTCGAAAAACGTTACGGTTACATCAGTAATGATGTAAATTTTTACAGTTAGATCAGTTACAGGAAGCTTTAAAAACAGTAATTAGAAAAGACAGAAAACAGTGAATAAAAAATAATGAATAAAACAACAAAACTTGAATGTATTATGTCACAAAATCACATATTGAAACTTAAGTAGCTCCTTCTTTTTTTAGACAGTATGAAATAATCAAAACCTGTTAGTATTCACAAGTTAATTCGGAAGACAATTCCGTCTCATGCTTGTGGAAAAGTCTAATCCCGCCGGAATTTCCTCCATAAGAGGAGTGATCCCGCTACATGTGTTTAAAGAGGGGAAAAAAGGTTTTTAATGGCCGCTAATCCACTAAAGAACAATGCAGATGTGACAGGTCAGGTTTAACAGAGACGTGGTGAAAGCACAAGTTCCAGCAGCACAGAGGACACGACGAGGTAGAGAGGGAAACGCTTCAAAGCAAACGTTGCTGAATATACTTCACATAAATCCATTTACGACAAAGATTGTTTTCTATGTCATATGCTTTTATTACCGATATGTTTTAATTGTTTAATATCGTATAAAATGAGGTCAGACAGGGATGCGGGGATATTAAGATAAACAAGCCTTTGTTTTATATACATATATATATATATATATATAACTCAAACTGTCTTCAGCAGATACAGTATTTCATTGTGCAGGCAAAATCTGAGTGTGTCTGTATGTTTTACTGGCATTTACTGACATACTAACGGTGTGTTGTGTTTGTCAGGTACAGACAGTGTGCATGTGTGCGTATCTCTGCTCATAAGAAATGCATAGTGTGTGTGTGTGTGTGTGTGTGTCTGAATCCTTTATAATATAATTTGTGTGTGTGTGTGTGTGTTTATACAATGTCTGTGTATATGTTCTGTGCACACGTGTGTGTATATACAGAACAGGTGAGTGTGTGTGTGTCTGTATTAGGTTTGTTTAGTCAGTAGACTGTGAGAGTGACGGTGTATGTTTGTGTGTATGTTTGTGTATAGTAATGTGTGTATAGGTGCTATTGTGTGTCAGAATACCTTATAGATTTATTTCAAAGCAGCAGTGTGTGTGTGCAGAATGTCTTGTGTATAAATATACGCGCACGTGTGTGTTGCAGTGAGTGTGTAATAAATGTCTAAGAGTACCAGTGTGGCGGGACGGGTGTTGTGTGTGTGTAGGCACATTTGCGCACGAACAATAACTCACAGTGTGTGTGTGTGTGTGTGTTTAAAAATACTTCATAGCATTATTTAAATAAAATCTTAATAAAAGTATAATACATATTATTTTATATACTTAACATAAGCTTTATATAACTACACATAAGCATAAATGTATAGACATATGTATGCCTAAAAAAGGAATGTGTGTTTGGTTTGTCAGTTGTACAGACAGCAGTCTGTAGCAGTCTTTAGGCACAAACACATTTATATACCATATAACAATAATGCATAGAAAATGTGTGTGTGTATTTGTGCATGCTAGAGAGATTCACATAAACACTTTAATGTTTAATGTGTGCTTTTAACAAACATTTCATGTGTGAATATCCATGTATATCCATGTATATCATGCACATGTATGTATGCATGGGTGTGTGTGTGTGTGTGTAAATGTGTGTGTAAATGTGTGTGTAAAGGAATATGGGTGGAAATGGTGATGTAAGCTTTTTCCATTGGTACAGACAGTGAATGTGAGTGTGTGTTAGTGTGTGTGTGTTCATTTGTGTATCTGCAAGAATATATATACGGACTGTGTGTATTTGTATGTGTAAATGTTAAGTGTGTGTCAGAAAGCTTTGTATCGTTATGAAAGCATATAAATATGATATTATATATGTATGGGTGAGTGTGTGTGTGTGCCTAAACGCATCAGAATAAGAGTGTTAAGGAATGTATGCTTTTTTGTCTATTGTACAGACAATGTAAATGTGTGTGTGTGTGTACATTATATGTACCTATACAATGTAGGTGTATGTGAGAAGGCTTAATGTGATTATTTAAAGGTCTGTGTGTACAGGAGTAAGTAAGTAAGTGTATGTCAATTCTGTGTATAAATGTATACACATGTAAAGTGTGTGTTTGTGTGTGTGTGTCTGTTGATGAGTCTATGGCTGAAAGGCCATGCGCATGAGTTTGTAGAGAGAGACGGTAGAACAGACGAGCCGAACAGACGCCACACACAATGTGAAATGATCAACCTCACCTGACGTATCGGGTTCAGAAAGCATTGCACACTCTAAAATAATTTAGTTTCATTTAAACTTATTACTTAAAAATGTATCGTTTTTATTTATACAACTGCAATAAAATAATTCTTATTATTTAAAAGAACTGTCTTATTCAGAGTCCATATTTTGAGTACTGTATATATATAATGTAAATAATATATTTAGGGGCTCAGTGTGTGTTTAAAAAATGATGACTGGGTGAGGAAATGAGATACAGAACGTACATTACAAACACATTTATCAGACTGGGTCTTCTCTCGTTCTGGAAGGGGACCCTAAATATTATCTCTAACGATTTTGTTTATATACTGCGTGACGTACGCTAATCAGTTTACATCAGTTTTATTATCAAATATACTGATTTAGACAAATTACATGTTGTTTATGTGAAAGAATGTTTTTATCTCAGATGAATGTTGAAAATGGGACAGTAAGAAACAATCAGACAAATTTATGCTTTGTATAAACTGGTAGCTATGTAGACGTACGCTGATGTGCAGTCTAAAACAAGCTGTTGTATATTTTTTGAGAGACAGGGATGTAGATGCACATGAACAATTTGTATGTGTGGTTACAGGTTTGACTGTGTTTACATCTCTGTGCACGTGCGCAAGCGTGTGCAAGCGTGATGCTCAGTGTATTATTAGAAAACAATTAAGAATGCACACAAAAAAAACACTTATATGTCTGTTAATATTCTAACAATATCTTAGTTGTATGATATCGTACATTTCTATCATATTTTGCATCTTTTGTGTTTTAGAGGGTCTGTAGTTTGGAAAAGGACCCAGTCTTGAGTTCCTGAGGTCAGTCATCTAAACCAGAAAATTCACACGGGTCACGGAAAAATACAAAGGTATGTAGTTTTCTACTGTGTCTGTTTTTTTAGTCATATAAAGTAGCCACTGATCTGCATCATGCTGTCAGTATACTAACTAGCTAACGTGTCTCTCTATAAAGCATAAAAGGAGACACACAATGGACTTTATGGACTTTATTAAGTGGAACATAAACTGACTGATGAATGTATACAAATTTTAAGAATTAAGAAGTGTTGATAGTGATGTAATATTTATCATAAAATGATGATATGCTTAGTGCTGTTTAATATCAACATGAACTGTTTTAGATACACGAAAAATGCATTTAACAGAGCAGGTCTAAAAAAATGTACGCTAATGTACTTTATATGTGTTCACAGGATGAAGACCTGGGAAAACTTACGTTGGGATAATACTGTGGAATTTTCATGGACACAAGATTAACTCATATCGACTTTTTGTGTGCTTTTCACCTGTTAATGGAAATTCTGCAAGTTGCTTACGTAACAGGAACAGCATAACGTCCTCAGGTATTTCAAATCTACGTCTGTGAAGCATGTTAATGTGAGGGCTGCTAGCGGTGTCATTACCAGACGTTTAGGGCTGTTTAGGTTTATGTCACGTGTCCTTTTAGGGATATCAGACGTTTGTAGATTTTGAAAAGTGGCAACATAGATGTTATACGAGTTTGAAATAGTGAAAATAAATAAAAACGTTAATACGTACACGACAAAAATAAAAATAAAAACTGCGTAAACCACACGAGCATGTGAGCGCTTGTGTTGGTTTGTTCTGACTTAATCTGTGCAGACGTCGACAGAGAGGTAGTCTGATTAAATACAAATTTCTTTTGATGGTCTTGTGTGCCATAGCCAGAAATAGTATCTATATAGCTTATAATAGTTTTGTTGCGTGCGTGCTAATAAGAAGCGCTCGCCTAACTTGAGAGCAAAAAAAAACGTCTGCTACTGTATGCACGTAAAAACATTAGAGACGTAACCCGGGTGATTTTTTTCAGCTTGTGGTGATTTATGTTTGTGAGGGTGGCATATATCTGAACGATAGGAATATTTTTCTAATAGGTTGTTTGGATGTTTGGAGGGCGTTATATGAAGTTATAGGAAGCAATACCGTTGAAGTTGTCGCTGTCCACGCACGTGGTGCTGAAATGTGCGCTGCTGCTGACGGACCACTAAAACTTATCACTCACTAAAACGTGTAGCTTTATATAATATTGTACTGAACAATATTTTTATTATTTCACACTTTGCATCGCATAGGTAGATTATATGCATATTGCATCGTGCTTATTAAAATAAATGTATATAGTAATAAAGGTTTAACTCTGTTAAGCTGTGCTCGTGCAATAAAACCAAAACATGACGTAGTCCTGTTAAAACCGCGTGCCAAAGCGCCCAGTTTCTGTTAAATCACAGGATCATATCGGAGCAGTGCAGGAAAACAAAAAGAGAACAAAAGAATCCAGGAAAGAATGACGGGAGGCGTCAAGCTGATTTTAGAAATTGTCTTTAATAAGCCAGTTAGTGTCGAAGAGGGAAAACATGAATATACAAAAGAACGAGTGTTTGTTAATGGTCGGAGTGACGGAGAGGCTGAGTGTGTGTGCGTGAGTGAGTGTGTGTGTGTGTGAGGACGTGTGTTTGAGAAGAAAATCATGTTAATTGTTGTACAGCATGTGTTGGAGATTACCAGCACAAGAAATAGTCAAATAAAATCTAATCTGTATTTCACATCAGCCAGCAAAGTTGTGTCATAGCAAAATATATTAGTGGTTCAAAAACTGATCTTAGTGATGTACCACGTATCATCATTTGAGCACTACGTGTGTTTGTGTTTTTTATGCTGTACTTTTGCTTTTCCTGATTTGCTGTTTTTAATCGAATTATGACATATTGTTATATGTAATAGTTTGCAGTGAGCTGTACAAAGTTTAACGTGAAAGCTGTTTAAATTGTGCAGTGTGAACGACGTAACAACGTCACTCGTGTGAGTTTAGCACTTTTGTGTTTTCCTGTTTCTCTGTACGTGTTGTGTAACGCTGGGACACTGAGAATAAAATCTACTGAACTGATTGTTTAACTCTGACACACTGTCTGGTTATTTCACTGCAAGATATAGATAGTTACGTGGTACCAGTGAATCATGTTGCAAAATACGAATACTGGTGTGTTCTTGACAAATGTGTGACTGAGCTAAAGGACACGTGTTGCACTTTTCTGACCCATGTACGTGCAAATAAAATGTTTGTCATTATTTTATTAATGCGTTTGTTCATTATTCGTCTGTTTATTATTAACTGACCACGTGTGTGAAAACTCTGCAAAATTAAAACCACATTTGTCACATTGTATAATATTGCAAAGGCTGGTGCATATTTAGAGCGTTGAAATGTAAGAGGAAAAGATTGTTAAAGCGATGCATAGTTCACATCTCCGCGTTCTGCACCCAGGGCATCTTACCGTTAAAATAACTATCGTTAAAATGCTTTTCTTCGACAGAACTAACGTGTTTTATACTTAGCACTATGTGATGCACGTGTAACATGCGTTACTTGAACTGTGCGCGTATCGGTGGGCTTGTATTTTAGGTTAAAAATCAGGTCGTGAGCAAATATCGAATGGCGACAGTGGACGTGTATGTGTGTAGTGATCCGGTCTGTATAGTAGTCTGACTGGATGTGTATGTCTGACACAGCCCTGTGAAGCTAGGCAGGCAGAGAGCGAAACTTCCTATTAAAACACGACTTTAACGTCAACACTCGCGTATCGCTGCCGTATCGACAGTCGTGTATTTCATGGGTGTGTGAGTCAATTAGAATGGATTTCACGACATGTTTCCGCTGGTTTTTCACTGGTTGCTCACCAGCATACCTTCTATGTGCCTATGTGTTTACATAACCCGTCTCCCTTCCGCTTTACTCGCGTTGAGAGTTCTCGCGAGGTTTCAGAACTGAGCCGTCTGGTAATTGTAGTTTTAAGCGCCGACGAACGGTTTCACGGGCAATGACGCTCGCTGTTTAAATTGTGTATCAATACGTGCATCTACGCCTCAAACACAGTATGGAAAATGGTCATAAACAAGTAATACGTGCGCTTTTCTGCCTTCCAAACAAAAATGCACCAAATAAACATGCCTGTCTCCTTTTCCAAAGTATGACTCATTGGCGTGACAGCGCTTGTGAATGAACGTGACTGACGTTTCCTCCGACCAATAAAAACTTACCGACTGCCTATCAGGGGCGGGAGAGTAAAACCCCGCTTGGCCAATAGGAAACAAGCTTCATTCATAAAATAGTGTGGGGGTGATCGGTGGAAGCGTGGGTTTGGAGGTTTCGTAACCCTGACTGAAACAGAAAAACCAGTTCTGAATCACAACCAATGACATTATTTGAATGGAGGTTACCGTAATGTTTGTCCAATCGTCTCTCACTCGGAACAGCTTTCGGTCCGCCCCACTGAAACGGAGAACCGAATGAATGAGAAAGGGCTCTTTGTGATTGACGCAGACAATAGCCAACGAACGGTAAGTTGCGATGGACCGACAGGAGTTTCGACCAATCCACAATGGCCGTGGGTTTGCACGGGCGGGGCTGGAGTAGGTGGGAGGTGTGCGCTTAAATCTGGATAGACTCGTATGTTAGAGGAGTTGAAGGGGTGTGATGCCACAACCTGCTTATAAAGGGATGCACACATTGACGCTTTAAAGCAGCGCATAACGCCTAATTTTGCAGGTCACTCACCACACACAGCCAGCCGTAGACATGGAGTCGTTTAACGTGGTGGAGACGCTACAGCCTGCCGAGAGACCGCTGTTCTGGGTTGGTGCACTTACCACGGCCTCGCTGGCGCTGTGGCTGTTGTACAAGATTCTCACGGGCTTTAGGATATGGGTGATAGGAAACGGGGATTTACTCTCTCCCAAATTGGGGAAATGGGCAGGTAAGTTGAAAGACATTTGTTAACACCGAATGCTTGTACCGGCGGGACATGGGTGGCGTTAAAACGTTCAACTTAATTCAAATGAACTTTATGGATTCGGGAATCTGTAATAATTTTAACTTTTGGACGTTTTGCCGCATCACATGCAATTTCACACATCACCGTCATTGTCATTACAAAGCACGAATTATGTGTTTATATCACACGTTTACAATAACGAGTGAAAGATTAAGTCTGTTATCTAATTGATGAATGGGGATGTTCTGCGGATGGTCAATGGAGGCGACGTGTGTGTTGACTGATTGCGCCATACATTTATATATTATGCGCAGATGACATGCAATTCTGAGTCAGACAGGTGTTGTTAAATGAGACGGTTTTTAATGTCATACGCGAAATCGACCAATTAAACCGTAATCAATTAAAGTTACACAAACTATTTTTATATCTTAATCAAATATTAATTGTAATATAAGCAGTTATGCGAACAACTCTGAGGGTTAATGATCAGTTTTCGATTTTTGTAGTATTTTCTTAATCTTATATGCCTGGCCCGGTCTGACCCAGTTATCCAGTTTCCCGGCTGCGTTGTGCCACGGTTTGTCCCCACAAACGCGCCGTTTTAGATACATTTGACAGTTTCGTGGGTAAAATGCAGCAGAACGACTCCGTGGACGTGATTTAGCCGGCGTTGTCGTGTGTTGATCGCCTCACTGGGGCACAGAGGTTGGTTTTGGCAACATGACGCAGTTTAAAACGCCAATCTTAATTATAATGCGGGTCCATACCACGTGCGACATGTGAGGGGAGACTTGTGTGTGTGTGGCCCAAAAATGTACAAAATGACGCGCAAAGATTTTCCTTTAGGCGCAATTGGATGTTACTGTCGATACAGTAACTTCACAAGTCATTTACTGGTGAAGATTTTGAAATGCCTCATCATGCCATAGTCTTGCACTTGGGAGGGGAGGGGAGGGGGGTGTTGCCTAGGTAGCAGGTTCACCGGCACTAAAAAACCCTATCGGTTGGATTGGGCATTGCACACTGAAAGCGCATTGCAATTCGCATTTCTCGTTATAACATGTACTGAAGAATGCCATTGATCTAAAACGATTTGCAGTACACCGGTTCAGTGTGCGGCGGTGCACAACGGTGACCTCGCCCCCGCGTGCAGTCTTCGAACCTACAGCCCTTTAGTTATCAAATCATTAACCGCAAAACCAGGGTGACGTTTTGAAAATGCCCCAGTACATTCGGTTAGTGTGATGTCACATACCGAGGTGACGAATGCCACTCCCTGAAACTAAAAAAGCGGGTTACCAGTCAGACTAGTTTAGTCTAGTAACGTGCATTATCCGAAAAGCAGCTCGCACAAGTAAACTGGACGTGACTAAGTGGGGTGGTGGGGGGGGGAGCAGTCCCACTTCCTGCCAATCCAGAAGCACAGGTCTTGTCGTATTGAGCAACAGGCCGTTTCCAAATCACGAAACTGTTACAGCATAGATATGCGCGACATTG
>JAZGTJ010008475.1:0-20967 GCA_036877575.1 Botia almorhae
CCACGTCAAATGTGCAAAATATTCCAGGACAAAATGTTTTTATTGAACGGGAGGTTCACAGGACAGAAAGATGTTTGCCAGAGAAATGTTAAGACATATGAGAGAACAAACGCAATTGATCTTAAGCCTCGGACTCAAACATCTTCTTCCTGCCGTCCATACCGGCCTTGTCCTCGATGTTCTTGCGCCAGTCGCCCACCTGTTCAGCACTCTGTGGAGCACAACACATCAGGCATGAAAAAACATGAAGACCAGACCAAAGACATTAAAGTAAGATTCCAGTAGATCTGAAACGCACCTCCTCTTTGACCTCCTTCTTGACTTGTTTCAGGTTGGCTCTGAGATCCAGRGAGACCTTGTGTTTGGAGCCCAGCAGAGCCTGAAGCATCTGATCGGCGGACATGCGCACCTTCTTCAGCGCGGGTTTCTTGAACTTGCCCTTCAGGTCGACCACCTTGATCTTCAGATCTTCAATCTGATTGGATGGACAAACGGTAAGACGTAGCAACAATCAGATGATGTAGAAACCAACGCTGGAACAGCTCAAAAACTCTCCACAGACAGCATCATTTTGTACCTCAGGAGCAATAATTCATACAGGTTTGGAATGACATGAGGGTAAATGAGTAAATGATGGGAGAAATTGCAGTGTACTGTCTCTTTAAATGATGTTTGTTGTTTTGTAGCTTAATAACGATCCTGATTTTACCTCCTTGTTTGCTTTGGTAACCTTTGCCTCCATATCATATCTCTCCTCATCAACCTTGTCGATCTGTTGGTGCAGCTTCTTGCACAGTTCCTTTAAGCAAGAAACAAGACAGTTATTATAAATCTACATACTGTTAACAGAGTACAGTATACATACTATAGTGCTAAAGTATATGTCAGGGCAATACAACTGTTACAGCAAAAGTGTATACACTGCATAAATGACAATAAACTGCAATCTGTAACGTTTGCCTTTCCATCGCCATCTCTGTTTGCATCATGAAACTGCAGGTTACTTGCTGACTTAATTTCTGAATGTGGATGACGAGTTTAAACTCTAAACAACTGCTGTAAGAAGAAGCTACAAATGCTGCAGCATCTACAGAACACCGACATGAGATAAAGCAGCCGGATCTTCTTTCTGTTTACAGACGGACATTGTTCCACAAAATTGGACTCAAATTATAAATCATTATTATAAACTTACTGTTGTGAATCAGGGTAAGGAACGTGTTGAATGTCGATTTTACAGTGTACTTGCTCAATAACTGATTTGTGTTTTTTTAACCCAAATGTTACAGACTGCAGCTTTAACAAACAGTGGTTTGTACTGATACCTGCAGTTCCTGTACGGATCCTGGCATATCTAATGGAGGGCAGTTCTCGTTTAAATAGGCCTCCTTATCAATCACAACCTGCTTGGCTTCAGCGTCCAGCAGACCAAAGGCCACTGAGAGCACCAGGCTCTGAGGACACAGAGAGAAGACAAAAACGATGGCATTAGTGATGGCAAGGTCACGGGTTTGAATCCTAGCAGACACACAACCTAATAAAAGGCTTTCATGTTAAAGCGTCTACCAAATGCTTAAACGTAATAAAAACACACTTTCAACACACATTTATAAATCTGTGCTTTTAAACTCTAGATGCATGAGAAATCAATAAATCGCATTATATGAAATTACTGTAAAATATGGACATTTTTGGCCTTACCTTCAAATGATGCCTACGGCTGGAGGTCATCTTTTTCCTGTTTGCAAAGAGAAACATGGAACATGTACCACTTTAAGCACTATACATGCTAAAACAATGGGAAAACAAGGTAAATTTTGGCCATAACCTAATCATTTAACCTTTTAAACAAACTTTAAATGACTAAAAACATCTTTATATACAAGAGATTTAGGCTACATGACTTCATAGACCTGTTTAGGCTTCAGGATGTTTTGTTAAACTTTAGGAAACCCATTTATTACACCCAATTTATTATAACCTCAAATAAATAAAAAAGAACAATTATAATATAATAAATCAATACTTGAAATACTTACTCAGACATTCTGGCGGTTTAGTGTGTTCTCACCCTGCACAAGACAGAAATGACTCATTACATTTGATTAGATAGATCATAAGCTCAGCTATGATAATTAGAGCTCATTAGAAAATATCATTCAACAATTATATATCAAAGTTATATTGCATTACCATGGCAACCGAACTGTTTTGAGAAAAATACATTTGTGATAAAGATATACGTTTGTATTTTTCATACAAATTTAAGCATTTAGTTTTTACTTACAGAGGGAGCAAATTTTGCCAGTAAACACGGAAAAATCAAATTATTTTACTTTACAATATTCTATAGAAAAAATTATAAAAGCACCATTTAAATAACTGTAATGAAATGCATAAAATATTCATTCAAACAGTAAAAGGAATAAATACATTTGAATTCAACATTTAGAAAGTCATTCAGTCAATAAAACAAAAACTTAAACAGTAAGAACCAACAAACAACAACAGAACGACGCTAATATAACATTCAAAACGAAATTTTATCACGTAATTCCTAAGAACTGTGCTTGAAACTCTGCGTATTAATATCCATAAACAACATCTGTACATTTTGAAAATCAATGAGCAAGCTAAAGCAAGCATGTAAAACACACACAGTGAATGACATCTGTCTCTGAAAAACCAAGAGGAAAAAGTTTTTCTGCCTTTTGTATCAGCATTGCCTTTTGAATTTTCGAAACTCATGCACCTATATTTACAGTTTTAGACGCGCCTTCATCTTCTCATACAGATAGAGTTGTGGATTGAAGCTCACCTATGAGGAAGAAGCAGAGGGTCTCACACACAGAGGAACTGAAGACTGGGGAGCCTCAGAAAGACAAGAATTAAACTGGATATATACGTGTGTGTTCTGATGGCTCAGCACATCTTGGAGGGGCCTGTTTATGGAAGTGGATTCCACCCCAGACCAATAGTCCGGCGAGCTCCTGAAATATCTCCACCGCTCGTAAATATCCTTTCCTTCAAAGACACTTCTCATCTGTGAACTGTGAACAGAAGCAATGCTTAATACACCAAGATATTACAAATGAACAATCAAACATGGAGGAGGCATTAATCCGGGTCTGTCAGCAGGAAAATGGTTTGAGTCTGAAGGTACTCACCATAGCAAGTTTGTGGGCCTCCAGTTGAAATTGTTTTCTAGACATTGTGTGCCAACGAAATATTGGTAATATTCTGTGCATTGTAAACGGTTTACATGACCCATTAAAAAAGGACAAGAGAAAATAAAAGTATAAGCTATAGCTGTGGTAAAGATGCGCTGGCGTCCCCTAGTGGTCACATAGAAGCATGACAGAATCTACTGAACCGAGTCATAATAATAATAAGTATATTCCAACTACAACCTAAGTAGCTCATCATATGAACTCTTATAATTGATAATCATACAGCAGAAGGAAGAAAAACACCACAATGTACAAAAGAAAACAAGCAAAGACGTTTTCCCTCAAAGGCGATCGTTTAATGTTAGTGGCTCTTTCAGAACATTCTGTGAGGAAGAAATACTTGCTTGAGGAACTGACTGACAAAACAAAAACTACTGCAAAAGAATTCCTATGTAATTAAACCAAGAAATGTCCAGGAATTTAGGCCTCGCTGCCCTCAAACATCTTCTTCCTGCCGTCCATGCCAGCCTTGTCCTCGATGTTCTTGCGCCAGTCGCCCACATCTGCCGTCTGGATAACAAGAGACAAGACTGAGGGTGAAGGAACTCAACTCTGACAAATATCTGATGTTTAGCTGGTCGGGCAGGTTAGAGATCATCAAGGCGTTGTGTATCATAAGTACAAAGTCACAAACGTGTATTTAACGCACCTCCTCTTTGACCTCCTTCTTGACTTGTTTCAGGTTGGCTCTGAGATCCAGGGAGACCTTGTGTTTGGAGCCCAGCAGAGCCTGAAGCATCTGATCGGCAGACATGCGCACCTTCCTCAGCGCGGGTTTCTTGAACTTGCCCTTCAGATCGATCACCTTGATCTTCAGATCTTCAATCTATCCACACATGAAACAAACAGAGCTTGGAAAGCCGACATAAACACAGATAAATGTGATCATGTGATTGTTGTTATACCTCTTTGTCGGCCTTCTGCAGTTTGACCTCCAAGTCATATCTCTCCTCATCAATCTTGTCGATGTCCTGGTGAAGCTTCTTGCAGAGTTCCTGAATGAAGATATCGTATGTAACCAAGGTAATGCAATGGGAGAACGTTCTGAGAACGTTCTCTGTTATCTGGGTACAGGCTAATGATCGCCTCAATGAGCAGACATCTTGGTGATGTATATGTGCTATAATGGAATGTTAAACCTTATTTTGGGTGTCTTTGGGGAAGGTGTATTTAAGAGGTATCAGACCTGCAGTTCCTGTACAGATCCGGGCAGGGACAGCGGGGGGCAGTGCTCTGACATGTAATTCTGCTTATCGGTAACAGCCTGAGCTGCTTCCTTCTCCAGGAGAGTCTTAGCGATGCTGAGCAACAAACTCTGTACGTGAAAGACAAAACATTGTATTTAAACCCCACATAACAGAATTTCCTCATACCCATGAGTCATGATTTGCTAGCTGTTAATTGGCTGCATACGGTATTGGGGGAGGGGCATTCTTATTGTAGAGAGCATTTGTCCAATCAAAATGAGTGCAAGATTAGTCATCATTATTTTTGGTCAGTTTTTCCAGAGAAGAAAAACTGTACATTTTTCTATATATACTGTATATATGATAAAAATGTATGTTGTCAACATTTAGGATTATACTAGCATATAGATGACTTTAAAGCTAGTACACATTAATTTAATGGGGTGTTTAAACATTTCTTGTGGTGAGTCACGTTACTGGTATACTGGTTATGTTCTGTGGTAACTCACAGTGTGTATTTATCATCCAGAATATTAATCAACACTTTTTATTCATCTGTTTGTTTTACCTTGAGATTGTGCCTGCGACTCGATGTCATCTTTTTTCTGTGACAATGAGATGGAGGAATGAATCTCATTTTGATCACACAGAAAGATTTTTGCACATGTTTGCTATTGAATATGAAAGACTGGTTTAACTCACTCAGACATGTTGACCACCTGTTTATCTCACCACCTGTAGAGAGTTTAAATCATAATTGTACGTTTTAAAACATTTAAAAAACACTGTCTGGCTTTTAAACAATAATGGTATGCGATATATAGGCACGCTTCCCACTGATTGACAGTTCTCATATGATACGTCCCTTTCCAGAGGCTGTATTATATAATATGGGCTATAATTTCTTCGTATTTTAAGATCAGTGCTCAGAATTAAACTAGAAGCCTCTGTGTATGACCGCCCGCTGCATGCCAGTGTCTGGGGTGTGAATTTCACTCTCTGATATGCAAGTATCCTTCCCCAGCTTATGGAACAATCTACATAGATGCCAACAATAAAAACCAGGTCTTCAGACAGCTGCATAAAATCACTGTGTTCATATGCCTGTGGCTTTACATACACATATCGAACGCTTGCAAAGCATTTTCACACCAACATCTGCAGAGGGCTCAAATTCTACGAATTTGGGGTGTTTAAAGGTACAGTCAGCAATTTTAGAGGGGCTAACATCAGCAGCCTAGTTTTGAAAACATAAGATCCTGCCCTCTTGCCACATGGTGAGTGGAGGTATGCAAATACATCGTTTACAACGAACATTTTATGGTCATGTGCCTTCCATCAATACATCAATATATACATTTATTTACACCACTTATTGCTATATATATATATATATATATATATATATATAGTATATACAGCACTTATATACTGTATTTCAGAACTTAGAAGGACACGGATTCATTGGATTGGATTCAAACGGATGCATGCCAGTCACTTCAAATATTGACTTTTGTGCCAAGCTCACATTTCACTCCTCGCATGCATCGCAAGATTCAACACATCCTAACGTCATATATCATAATTCCACAGCAGCAAACTACAGAGGCGTTAATTATAAAATCAGCTGTCATGAACGCATGCGCATATATTGTTGGTGAACTACATACAAAAAGTTACAAACAAATAAACAAATAAAATGCTAAATTAAATAACAATGCTAAACGTATCTATTTTCATCAAAAACTGTGTTTTAAATCACTGTGTGGTTATTTAATACAATTTCACGAACTATAAACTGCTTACAGAAATGCATTTAAGGAGAATTCCCATCATAAAAAAGAATAAAATCCAAAACAGAGTTTTGTTGCCATAATTTCCAAGTGAATTATGCCCTCAAGTCATGCATGAGGATGAGAGGAAACACAAAAGTCAACTGAACCTGGCGAGAAAACAGCCGTTCTCCTCACCTGTATGAGAATATAAGGCAGTGATACAGACCACAGGGAAGAGCAGAAGACTAGCAGAGGAACGGCTCTCCTGTACGGTATATAAGCCTGGCATCACCACACACCTCCCCTCTTTATGGTCAGGCACTAAACACAGTCCACTTGCCAGCCTCTAGAAATATCTACTTCTAATGTCTGCCAATTACGCTGCTTTAAATAGACTAATGAGAAGACAAACTCCAGATGTCTGTAAAATAATCTAACTGGCAAAATTTTTAGGGGACGATAAACATGATCGCCAATGTGTCCGAAAAACAGCAAGTTGTGGCTTTGAGTTTATGTGTTGTTTTTAATGGTCTTAACCAGATTAGTCGAGATGAGACGGGACTGAATTTATATTCTGTTTATAAGATCGTGTTTTTCATATGTTTAACATAACAGAGCCGATCATGGAGGTTTATGGAGATTTTCGGAGGCGCTTTGACTTTACATGATCCTCTGGCCATACATTGCAAAGACACAAGATCATTTACAAACATGCAACGCTTGTTAAGTAAGTAGTGCTCATAAATAATTCAACTATTAAAAAGCACTAACCAGACTTACCAGCTTCAAAGCATCTAACAGAATTTTGGTCTCTTTCCACTGCTGGCATGATTTTCCTCTCATTAGTCTACAGAGATAAACAGGAAATGAGAAACAGATATCAGCTCACCTGTATCCATCAGGAGCTGTGTTGGGGAATGTTCTAAAGGTGCAGAGTAACAGAGTACACTGTCAAAGCGAACATGCACGTGTTTAAATGATGAAGACTCAGGTGATGAGATGAAGAGTCTGGTGATGTCATTAGATGTTTTAATGTACAGGGGGCGGGGCCATCTCGTGACGGAAGTCAACATGCTGACATCACATAGTGAGACTGACTGGAAATTAGCCCACAAACACTGTGCATAATAACTTCTGAAATCATTCTAAACTTCCAAATACTAAATAACTTCTAAATCAAAATGCATGTGATTACCGTTTTACACAGTTTCAACACAGTATTAACACTGTTGCTTTAATATAGTAGCAACATACTGCAGTATACATAACACAAAGTCATGTCTGTGGATTACGTATGATTATGAGTTCATGCGGATTTACCTGCAGTTCCAGCGGTGACCGATAGATGTCTCCGTATACTGTTTCCGCTTTTATCTCCATCTTTCTGCTCACTTTCCTGATTCATCTCTGAGAAGCAACAATAAAACATTAATTTCACTCATCAAGGCTCAAAAACGTTTCTGGCTATAAAACAATTTCAATTTTAGTGGTTTGTTTTGGCATTCACGCTACATTTTGAGTAAATATAGTAATTTAGCTGACAAAACCGCTTACAAGTCACATTATTAACATATTATAATAATACCAATAATTAATATTATCCAAACTTCTGACTCTAGTGGGTTAAAATATTTCTTCTGAGGTAAAACGATACGTTTGTGAGAGAAAAAGATTGTTTTGAGTGTATTTAGCGATTAAATACACTGAACACAGTTCACCTGTAACTAAAGTTTACACAGATTTGTGTTTTTAAAAAAAACACATTTCTGTGTTGAATTGTTTATTTAAAAAAGCATCATTTGAACAAACATTCACTGGAGGAACGTTAATACAGGAAACACTGATCTGTTGTGTGTTGTTCAATAAGTGATTGTTGTTCATTTGAACTAAAGAAAGTTCCAGATTGCGCACACTGGTATGTTATAGGGAATCAGATTATTCCGGCGCTCCTAATCCACAAACATTCTGATGACATTTTTAGCATCTCTGTGTCTGCAGGTCTGTAAACTTAAGACGACCACAAGCTCTCACACCCTCTTTGACTCAGAGAGGATTTTCTCCTCAGAGGGTCGTTGAAACATGAGGCTGCAGCTGCAGATACATCTCCATCCTCAAGAACATCTCTGAGATGCTTAGAGACATGACAACACAGCTCTGATATAACTCTCCTCAATTCCTCGCTAAACAACCGGCTCAAATGTCCGGCTATAATAACTGCTCCAGGAGACAAATGGAAAAACCTGGTTTACTGCTGAGCAATGGAAGGGGACCTTGAGGACACGTTTATTACAAAACATGACAGAACAGATCAAGCGCTCCACAGAAGTGGAATGAACTTCTGGATATATTAGGAAGGCCCTTCCCAGCTAACAGGGAACATTCTCAGAACGCTGGCTAACGTTCTCTGAACATTTTTTCCAAGTTATCAAAAAACATTCTTGCAGTAACATTAGCAGAACTTTTATAAACGCTATATATAAAAACGTTATTCTTAAGTTGTTAATGGAACGTTTTAAAAACAGAATAAAATGCTTAAATTACATTCTCAAAATGATATAATGAATTAATACAACGTTTCTTGAACTTTCACAACAAACAAAACATTTTTAATCGAAACGTTCTCACAACCTAGAATTGTTAGCTTGGCCGTGTGGTGATATTCCAAGCGATGGTGTTGACAGGTGGAGCAATACCGGAGTCCTTGTGTGATGGTGTTAACTTTTAAACGATCACATCATCAGTTACTGTATCATCACCTGCCCCCCTCCTCAGGTCAGCACCGAAAACACCCTCTTGGTGTTTTTGCAAGTAGAAAAAACTTCAGAAGTTCTATAAACACTTATTGACTTTATAAAAGTTAAAACAACAAAATGTTGTGAAGACTGTCTGACTAATATTATCTCCTAATATTATCAGATATCAACCTGTGTGTCACAAAATGACACAATTCCTACAAATCCACAACGACTGCCACCTAGACAAGATGTCTTCATTATCTGCATCAGTACAATGAATAATTTGAATCTATTTTGTTTTATAATAACAAACATGGAGTTTCTGATATCTATGGGATCTTGGCAGGAGAAAATGAGATGCTGAAAGAAACCGCGCTCACCTGCGCTCACCTGCGCTCACCTGCGCTCACCTGCGCTCTGAAGAACAGAGGAGCGTCTTCTAGCCGGTCGGAGACGCAGCAGATGTGTTCAGAGGGTATATATCACATTCTGTGATCTCATTGTTAACCCTCAGTTTCTCTTTATAGAAGAGGATTAAGCACCAAACCAATGAGCTAACAAGGTCATGAAATACAGCACGATCCCTCCTTCATGCTTCCTCCAGTATAAATAACCCATCCTTTAAGATACTTCACGTCTTTTCTTCTGAACATGACATCTGTCTGTCTATCTGTCTGTCTATCTATCTATCTATCTATCTATCTATCTATCTATCTATCTATCTGCCTTTGTCTACTGTATCTGTCTGTCTATATATCTGTCTGTCTGTTACCTCTCTTTTGTAATAAACGGTAGACACATCATTATAATTATTATCTGAAATCATTATTTCTGACAGGTCAAGTATGTAAA
The DNA here is from genome assembly GCA_036877575.1 of Botia almorhae. NCBI lineage: Eukaryota > Metazoa > Chordata > Actinopteri > Cypriniformes > Botiidae > Botia > Botia almorhae. The sequence continues at coordinate 9,780 of JAZGTJ010008475.1, forward strand.
CTCAGTTAGTCAGTAACTTCAGAAGAAGTGAACTGATACAATAACTGAACACATGCAGAGGTCAAGAGGTCGCCTCATCCATACAAAAACATCTGACTACTTTTGACTTGTTGTCATTTACACTGATCAATTATTTTACTTTCAAACTGGTTTGTAAGTATGAATGTAACTGGAATAAGTGTGAACTGGTTACCTGTGGGCTCATCTGCCGTGGTTTCAGCTGTAGGTGGTGTAATGACTTCCAGGAGGGCGGAGTCAGTGTTTCCTGTTTATAATAAAATCATAATAATATATAATGTTATGAAAAGCTGAAACCTAATCATAAACCAAATGGATAACATCTAAAATTAAATACTTACCCGTTCCAGGCATCACTGAGGAAATAAGCTTAAAAATTTTATTGTCTTTTGATTTTATACATGGTATGCTTCAAAATTAATACAAGACTTCCTTTTTGCTTAAATGTTTTGATGTTTATTTGGGTAAGACTGTGGTACATGAGTTGAGAAAGCTCAGATTTCTGATTGAACAGACAACTAACAAATCGGATTTTTGCTTTTAATAACAATCATTCAAAGCTCAAATGTAAATAAAAGACTTCATTATGATTATGATTTTTCAGATGAGTCATCAGACAGCTGTGTGGTCTTAAGGCCACTTATAACTGAACTTCAGAAGCGAAAGAACTTTAAGACTCGGATTCAAACATCTTCTTTCTGCCGTCCATGCCGGCTTTATCCTCGATGTTCTTGCGCCAGTCGCCCACATCTCGCAGTTCCTTATCCTGTGGAGAAGAGAGTAAATACAATGTTTACTTAGACAAGAAAATTACAGTAAGACAACAGATTGAAGATTCCAAAAGATCCTTTCAGATTCTGAAAGAGCTTTTGGAATCTTTGGGTACAAAATCATCTTGGAGGACACAGAAGTGCAAGAACTTCCAGACTGTTGCGTAAAATCCAAGATGTGTGACGCTCACCTCCTCTTTGACCTCCTTCTTGACTTGTTTCAGGTTGGCTCTGAGATCCAGAGAGACCTTGTGTTTGGAGCCCAGCAGAGCCTGAAGCATCTGATCGGCGGACATGCGCACCTTCCTCAGAGTCGGTTTCTTGAACTTGCCCTTCAGATCGATCACCTTGATGTTCAAGTCTTCGATCTAGAGGCAGTAAATAAATCAGTACAGATGATGACGACATCCGGACTGTAATAAATACAGATGACATCTTACCTCCTTTGCACTCTTGTTAACTTTAGTTTCCAGGTCGTATCGCTCCTCGTCGATAACATCAATCTTACGATGAAGTTCTCTGCATAGTTCCTATAAACAGAGACGGAGAGTGTTTCCTGAATGACGACACATGAGAGAGGAAACATCTAAGAAAGATCTGAGATGGGTTTATGGATCTCACCTGCAGTGCCTGCATGGATGCTGGTAGAGACAGAGCCGGGCAGGTCTCTGACATGTATCTCTTTCTCTCTTCTTCTCTGGTTTTTGCTTCCTGTTCCAGTAAACCTTTAGCGATGGAGAGCATCAAACTCTGGGAGAAAAGCAGGGCTTTATTGATGCAGTTATTATAAATGAAACGCAGCCAATAACTATATTTACATACACATTTATAAATACACACACATGCACACATGTATACATACATGCATACACACACACAAACACACACACACATGTACACATTAGTACCTTTATATGATGCTTGCGACTCGCTGACATCTTCTTCCTGAGATGTGTTGTAAATGTTTAAATATTTTGATGATTTTAACACAGCTGGCACACAAACACACCTCCCATATTTAAAGAAAAGATCATTTAAAAAGTTTTACTCACTCTGACATCTTGTCTGAATGTTGTTTTGAACCCCGCTGTGAAATAAGAGATTAATCACAGTGATCACATGTAATACTTCTGTGATATCACCTGCAATGCTATATGTTTTGTTATATGTCATGTTGTTATATGTTATGCTATATATTATGTTGTTATGTTATATGTTATATGTTATATGTTATGTTGTTATGTTATGTTATGTTGTTATATAAAGCAGGCATTGTTGGAGAGCTCTGGACAGAAGTGAATCATCTGATATTTTTGGGAGAAGGTAAGTTCTGGAGATCTTTGAGATCAGCTGTTAAGTCGTTTCTGGGTGACAATCAAAAGCACGACCTCATCTCTCTCCACAGCCTCTCAGATGTCTCTCACTCAAATTATGAGGACACAATTTTTACAAAATGTGTGTCAAAAAACATCACTGTGAATTTAGTATGAAAACAATAAATTTCTCTCCTGATCAATAATCATATTAGCTCAAGTTTTAGCTATGAGCATCACTGTGCTAATATGAGTTAAAATGTGATAATGGATGTTTCATTTGAACAGTGCTTTTGGCAGAAAGCCCAAATTCAAGTCATAGCATCATTATGTCTGAATCACCAGTAAGACGCCCGTGTCACTTCAGACATGCCAGCCCAAGCCTAATATTTGTGTTACATTTTTCCTTGATGCCAGGGCAAACATTAGCATACCGCACCCTGAACCCAAAAGCCCAAACGGATCAAGCTTCCATAACTCAGATCAACACGTTAACTATCAGCTAACAAGCGTGTCCCAAAATAACTCCACAATAGTGATTTTTCCAAAAGCAGTTTTCTATATTTCCATGTGCTATTCCTTTAAAACAGACAGCATTATATGACCAAGTGTTTCCAACAGAACACAAGTCTGTTAAAGATCTGTTAAAGGTCTGTTAAAGATCTGTTAAAGGTCTGTTAAAGATCTGTTAAAGATCTGTTAAAGATCTGTTAAAGATCTGCTAAAGGTCTGTTGAAGATCTCTATGAAAATTCCAAAAAGCATCTTTGTGCAAACGTTTTGAAAATGCGATGCACACACGCTCCGCTCTCAAATTACTCTTAAAGAACATAAGAACATCAGCCTAACAACATCCGAATGCATCACACAAAAAACTCAACTCAGCTAAAATCCAAAAAAGAATAAAAAGATGAACGTTCAGCGAGATCAAGCGTGTATTTACAAGCCTCAGCGCAGCTGACCGAAGCTTTGGGTGCTAATCCAGCAGGATGAAGACATGAAGAACAGAGATGAGCGAAGAGAAACAGAGAACACGGGTCTCACCTGTGAGCTGAAGACAGCAGGAGGAGCAGAGGGAGAACAGAGAAGAACCGGGTTCTGCGGGGCGCTGGGATCCGAGGTTTATATTGCATTCCCTAATGACTGTGGAAACCCCATCTTTCTGTTTATGGTAATAGATTCATTTGGGGAACCAATGAGCTCTCACACCTGAAACACAATAGCAAATCTGCCGCCCTCCCACCATATAAAGAACCAGTTTAGATATGTGTTGTTTTTTAACAAACAAACATCAGCCCACAAACAAACAGGAACATTAAGAACAGATTTTGGCTTAACAACACATGCATGCGAGACATGTTGTTAACATTTTAGCATGCTGGACAACTCACACTTTGAACAAGATGCGTATCAGTTGTTTATTATTACTTATAAAGCAGATATTAATTCTGCATGACCGTATTGTACATCCCTTAATCCTGCCCCACACATCCACATAAACACAATAACAACTACCTTACTACATATTAATAGGAAGTCAGGAGTTTATGATGCAAAATTTTGGTAATAGTGAAGTGTTACCGAATGTTTTCATGTAAAAAAAAACCTACTGCACATTTTCTGCCTACTGCAGTATTTGAATGAGTTTTTTTGTAAGTATTAGATATACAGTATTGTATAGTTAACAATTTATTAATAAAATTATATACAAAGTAATATAGAGATATGCATCTACATAACTATATATATATTCTTAGCCTATACATTCTATACTATATTCTCTTAGTGTTTACACAAAATATACAGTTTACTGAAAAGTTTGTCTTCATCTTTCTTACATCTGAAGATAGTGTGTCTTTTTTTTGATTAAGGTATTTTTATATGTAATTAGATTAAAACTGCTAATTTTCACGTATAACTGGACACTGCTCATTGCATTCAACATGCAACGTTTTGACGTCACGTGCCAAAATATTTGTCACACATCGCATTCTGTTGCACGTACTATTGTAAAAATTGGGACACAGTACAAATTTTCCTCAGTATGCAGCATGCTAGTCCATTCTTGAGCACAGCCATCGGCACTCCTCTCCTGTGCCATCAGGAATGTTCGGTTCTCTCTTAAAATAGAGCAACTGCAAGCAGCTCCACAGAGACGAGGAAACACTCTCGATAAGCTGCAGACTCGCGGCTTTCCTAACCTTCTATTTCTGTTTCTAAACGCTTGCTGACGGCTATCTGGGATTCCTCCACATCAGACCCTCAGATGTAACTGCATAAGTGGCACAAGCTGTGAGGCAGAGAGAAACTGAGAGACTGAAACCGGCCATTAAAGAACAGGAACAGAACAGCTGAAGAAATTACAGCAACAGGTGGAAATAATGAACATGTTTCTCAGAGGAGTTCAATTATCATTTATAAACGCGTAATTCTCATTAACAAAATAAGCGCCGTTCACAATTTTATTCCTTAGCCACCCAAAAATAAAACTTTAGCTATGATGTATTTCATGTGCAAACCTGAAATATTCAGAAAAATACTAATGTAACTTCACATCTCATGTTAGATCTTAAGCGTTTGGAAGCTACGCCTCATAATTCGCACAATCTGCTGGTCACTGACAGATCGCTCAATCACAGTTGAAAGTGTATATAATTTACAATAATTACAGAAGAAATACAAGAATTTACACACATTCCATAAGCTACTGTAAACGGTTATTTACATAAAGTAATATATAGTTTTTATATCCATATAACGTTGAGGTTCCAATGTTTACACAAACACAATATTCACATTTTTTCCAAGCACTGAAACTATTTTGAATATTACACTGGAAAATGCAAAATACACTTAATGTAAAAGACACTGAGTGATCCTTCATCACCGGTTCCTCATAGAGGACGACTCTTACTGTGTATCTTTACGACTCTGGCATTAATATGAGCATATGATGGCATTATGTAAGAAACAGACTAAAACTTAAACTGCTATTTACTCAACGCCTTAATATCCATCCTAGCCCTACTTGAGAGAGAGAGGTGTGTTCCTGAGAGAGAGAGAGAGAGAGACTGTAATCACCAGGGAAATCAGTTCGTGTGTGCACATGTGAACATGAAACAGCCGACAGAGGTCGGCATATTCAAACCCCAGCAACAAACACAAGCTTCAAAACAAGAAAAGGTTTATAGAGTTTTCCAAAAAACACGAGGAACTCTGGAGCTGGTTGGGTAACTGTTTTAAACTGGTCATTTTAATTGTTTAATTGTATCTCCATGAAGTACACAAACTGTATTTACAATTGTCCTTAATACGCCGTCATGGGCATAAAGAGAAAAAACACATGGCTTTATAAAACAGTTTTCATGCGCATATGAAACAATACATCCCCTACTGTATACAGACACAGTCACTACACAATCACTGATGTAAATGTTCAGCATGTGGGATGTTTTCAGGAGATTATTAAAAGGTAAATATGGTTACTTTCTTATATATAATTCTTATATATTGGCATAATTGATGTGGTTAAAGTTACATCATTTCTTAAAAACTGTAATCAAAGCTACTATTGCACTTTTATTAATCTAATCAAAGAAACAACTAGGAACATGAAATCATTTAGAATGTGATTAGACCTGAAGTATGTTGACTGCATAATGTTTGTACGGATAAAAGCGTAGCATTCGTAGCATCTTACGTAGCATTCAACACATACACAGAGATATACAGAGCAAGCCCTTTCGAAATACTTAAAAACAGATACAGGAAAATATACCAGTGGATGCGAACAGATTCCTTCAATTCATCAACACATACTGTATCTCACCACCTGTGCAAATAGTTTCACTGACACACTTCACACAGTCGCACGTAAAAGAAGCGCAATGGACACAATACCAGTTTCTCATTGGTCCACAGTCTGGTCATCTGACATCTGTGTTGATCAATTCATTTGAACTTTGTAATATTGTAAACATTGTAATCATAACAGTAAGAATAGCATTAAGGAACGGTTGCTACCTGCAGTTATAAAACTACAGGTTCTTAAAAGGTCCTTTACAGCGATGCCATAGAAGAACCATTTTTGGTTCCCCAAAGAACCATTCAGTCAAAGGTTCTTAAAAGAACCATTTCTTTCTCACCTTTTAATAGTCTAAAGAACTTTTTTCCACTACAAAGAACCTTTTGTAAAGCAGAAAGGTTCTATAGATGTTAATGGTTCTTTATGGAACCATACAGCCAAAACGGTTCTTCTTTGGCATCACGAAGCACCATTTTTTAAGAGTGTGGTGTAATCAGGTCTCAGAAGGTTTTGTTTATGAATGGGATCTTTAGAGTGTGTTTCAGGGCCAGCGATGCGTCCACCTGTTCAGCTGAAAGCAGGGTGTGCCACTGCGCCACTGGTTTGCGTGGATTAGACAGCATGTCTGCCCAGTGACGCAGCTGGTTTCCTGTAGCATCGCAGCCCAGGTAGATCTTCCCTATCGCATCATTTCTGCTCACTTTGTCATGATTCCACACCGAGATCACCAGCTGGACTTTCTGCGTGATGGAGGAGACCAAAATCAATTCTATACAGAGTAAAACCATCAGGAAGAGTTTGGTTTTCTGAACACATCTCACCTGAATCTGTTCAAATGTCACTTCAAATGTGAAGGATTCATTGAAGTAAGGATTGAGGGTTTGTTTTTTCACGGACGTCTTCTTCTTCTTCCACTTCCTCTTATCCAGAATCAGCTGAACTTTCACATATGGGTCTGTTACAAAAAATAAAAAACAACATTTCACCTTTTAATGTATAGTTATGCATTTGACAGACACTTTTATCCAAAGCAGCTGTCAGTGCTTGCAGAATATAAATGTTATAATTCTATTCCCTGGGACTCAAACCCATGACCTGACGTTGCCAGCATCATGCTTCACCAGCTGAGCTATATAGAAAAACTAATAATACATTTCTGTGTGAAACATATTTATATAGTATATATACATATTTAAAGTAATAATTGTAATAAATATAAATTATTAATTGGGTTCAACTGGGAATTCTTGATTACTTCCAGGTTTTCCAAAACAAACAATTTAGCTCGAGATAACAACACTGGAACATTTGAAGACTGGACATCCAGTTGAAGAAACATCTCACCTGAATAATCTCCATGGTCCATCATCTTCAGGTTCTTGGCTTCTAGTATGATCACAGTGAGTTTACTGCTAGTCGGGACGTATCGAAGAGAAAAGCAGATCTCTCCCAGATGCTCCTGCTGTGATACGGTACCATGATGTTAGACGGAGTTAAAATATTGATCTCAGCTCTTTAGCTAACCTCTGACCTCTAGGTGACATCTCCATACCTTGTGTTTGGAAGCTTCGGTCAGATCGCTCCATTCTTCAGTCACATGATTCCAGTCGACAGTGGACAGATCCAGTCTGATCTCACCGATGATGTCATGTTTGGAGAATCTGTTGAAGTCGTACACCTGGATCACTAGCGTGGACTCACTCAGCTCCTTCTGAGGGATCTACAAAGCATTAAACACATGATGGTTCAGTGACACAAAACAGGCTGTAAAGTCAAAAACGATGATATATATCAGGTCATAATGTGCTGATCAGGTGTACCTGATATTTGAAATGTTCATTGAACACAGGGTTAAGAGTATTCCTGAAGACTTTGGTCTCAAACGTTTTGCACTTGCTGGGGAGCATGTAAACTTTCACGTAGGGGTCAAATGTTCCTCCTGAATCCGTCGCTTTCAAAGACGACGCTTCTTTTATTCCCACTGTCAGCTGAAAGAAAAAGGTGCCGATGAGCAGCAGCGCATGCGTCACACAATCTGACCTGAAAACAGTAGACGTGTGATGTCATATGTGCTCTCCAGCGATTCTGGAGCGCCTACCTCTGATCTGGGTGCATTAAACTCCAGTGAGTACTGCAGCTTTCCTCTCTGCTGATTGGCTGAGCCACGTTCAGCATCCTCTGCGTCGGGCTGCACCTGTCAACACAGCCGGTCTCAGTGAAGTCTCAGCTTTAAGATTGTTTTCTGTCACAATACATGCTCACAACTTAAAGAAAGAATTCTGTGCATCATTCACTCACACTTGTGTCATTCCAAACATTTATGACTAATTTTTCACAAGGATATTTTTAGTAATGTCTCAGTGGTTTTGTGTTCATACAATGGAAGTCAATGGGTGCCACTGTTGTTTGGTTACCAACGTACTTCAAAATATCTTCTTTTGTGTTCCTCAGAAGTCACAATGAAATCTCTGACTTCAAATCAGAGCACAGATTAAGACAGTTTAGCTCCCCCCTGTTGTCCACAACCATGTTTGAAGGCCCCGCCCACTCACCATTTCTACCCAATAAAATATTAGCTTGGCAGAACTAGAAAGATAAATAACCATTATAAAAACAACCAAACACTACGAAATATCTCGATTTGTTTTAGCTTATTTATTTTAAATAATCATAAGTCATCTTGGGGCCCCCTTGAAAGTTTGTTGACATTTAGGCATTTAGCAGACACTTTTATCCAAAGCGACTTACATTGCATTATACTACACATTGATCACTATACACTGAGTATGTGCAATCCCTGGGATCGAACCCATGACCTTGTTATTGTTAATGCTATGCTCTAACCACTGAGCTACAGGAAAGCATTGAGGCCCCCTAGTGGGCCCCGGGCCCCTGTTTGACAAACACTGTTCTGCAGGAGACACACGTGAGATTACATCTTATTTTGCTACATATGAGACGTGGGAGACTTCAGCTTTCCACTTAATCTCATTGAAACCGAACCTGCGAGTCTACGAGGAGCGCGGATGATCCGCTCTCTCACCAGCGCTGTGGTTGTGCTCCCTGAAATGGCCTTCATACTGATCTTCTGCTCCAGCTTCTTCTTCTTCTTCCCCTTGCAGCAGCACTTCACGCAGCAGCACACCACGCAGATCAGAACCACCAGGAGGACGCCAGCGAATATCATATAGATGGCCCATCTTGGCACTGAGGAAAAAACACAATAATTTTCCGACCTACATCAAAGCAGCAGAGCAGTTCTTCAGTATGGCAACCATGACACACACGTAGAAGATAAAGCGAGCGCTCAGCCAGGAGAATCAGGGGGAGTCAAAATTGTAACTTCTGAAAATTGAGAAGCGAGAAATGTGCGCGAGGAGTGAAATTAGATACGAGCCCCACAGAGCAGCTGCTAAAACAGGAAATCTCAAGATCTACTCACAGGGAATCCTGTCCAATAAAGAGGGCAGGAACCCAGGAGCAGCTGTTGTGCTGTGGCTGTGGAGGCGTGTTTTAGTTGTTTTTAGTAGTGGAGGTTTTGGTGTCATGGTGAAATGGTTGAGAGCGCCAATGGGTCTGTAAATACACATAGGAAAAAGTTAGTGGTGGTAATGGTTTAGTTAGTTGGCGGTTCTGTTGTTTTGTGTCGCCCTCTACTGGTTGGTATGGTAGAGCAATATTTAAGACAGCGTGAAAACATATGTATAGTTTCACTAATGTTTCTGTAAGTAAAAAAAACGTTTAAAACGTCATTTTGAATGTTTCAGTAATGTTCAAAACGTCCAGTTCTTTAGACGTTCTATTAACGTTATTGTTAGGTTATATGAAAGTTTTTAATTTTGCAACGTTTTAAAATGTCATTAACAACATAGGAAAAACATTTTTGATATATATGATATAGAACTTTAAAAATGTTCTACTAACGTTACTGCAACAACTTTTTGATCATTTTGTGAGTACTTTTAGAGAACAGTAGCCAATGTTGGCCGGGATATACAATCAGTTACTCACTGAACACTTGTTTGCATGACAAAAAGAGGATATTTCATCACCACCAAATGTTAAACATCCAAGAAGTGTTGACAGCCTTCTGCAGCCCATTAAAAACTGGGTGTGCTTAAAATCATCAGATAACATTCTTTTCCAGTGGAACACCGCTCAATATATATGTAACAATATTGTCTTATGGATACAAATAAAGTAAGAGCTATGATCATTCAAAACAACATTTTGATCAACTATAATAATTCAAAACTAAAAATATGACAAACAAACAATATCAGGTGAAAAAGAAGAGTGACACCCATCTTACGTGGTTAGACAGATTAGTTCATGTCATACTTCAGATGAAACTAGATAAATAATATCGCCCAATAAATATTAATAAACATAAATAAAAAACTAATAAAAATAAATGGTTATAACATACAAAACAGCATACAAAAGCAGCGTGCGATTACACAACAGCAACAGCAAATATACAATATAAACAAACTCACGTTCAAAAATAACCATTAACTACGACATAAAAACACTTTAAAACTCACTGTTGTGGAATTAGTTCAGTTTAGGTCTTGATTCACGGAGATATGAAAACATCAGAACCATAAATATTCCGAATGATATGAATACATTCCTAAATCACGGAATGAAAACTGCACTGAGAGGCACAGAAGGAAAGGAAGTTCCTCTACTGCAGAAGTTCAGTCGGCTCAGGAAAGCCATTATGAGCCATTAGCTGCTCAAGAGTAACAAATATCAAAGCTTTAATAATCTGTTTTTATAATCTCCTTTTCATTTGATTCCATTCTGAGAAACATTGTTCAGTTACTCACTAACAGATTTATTCAAACAACCTGCTTGATCAGGAATGTGCTGTTGTTTGGAGGACATACTGGTTATTAGCTGGTTAATAACTCAAAGTTACCATCCTAAGATAGTTAGGAGCAGTTAAACCAGATATCATGTTGCAAAACACAACTAACTTCAATCCTAAAATGGATTATCCTATAAATTTCTAAGTTGTAAAGAAAAACTAAACTTGCCTTTTCTGGTACGTCCTTTCAACTTCTCGCTTTTAGCTATTTTGTCCAGTTCTGTGTCATTAAAGAATCATCAAGTCATTTTGCGCCATAATCCGAAAACAGTCCTGATGGAGGACTACAGGTCTCTGAGACGGCTGTCCTTAGTCAGTTCCTTCAGTAAGAAATGATAGTTAGACATCTGCCCCACCTCAATAATACACAAAACTGACACGCCAAATGTCCTTATTACACAGCTCAA
>JAZGTJ010008476.1:0-20965 GCA_036877575.1 Botia almorhae
AGTTTGGTTTTAAATGTTAAGAAAGGATAAATATTTCCCTCTAGTGGACAGAATGCAAAATGTGTCGTCACAATGTTTCAGCTATGAAAGGAACGCCTATTTCTCATCAACAGCCGCTTTCAAAACGCTCATCATACCATTTCTGTCATTTTCTGAACACTGGGGTTCACGATATCTGATGAGTTTCTTCCTGTAATTATGAAGAGACAGAGATGCAGCTGCAATATCAAGTCTTTGTTTTTCACCTTTCAGAAATAGGATCCTTCCTTTCATTTAGTTTAGTAAATATATAGATTTTTTATTTCATCATTCACAACAAAATACAAATAAATAATTCAGAAAATGTAAAAACCTCATTGAAAATATCAAAATACATTTTAACTATGACTCTGCCAATTGGTATGAGATCTGCCTCTATAAAACTTGACTATAACCCACCAGTGGCCAATCTTGGATTATCCATACAAAGTCCCACAGTTTAGATTCACCTTTAACTTGTATTTGTGACTTTATATATGATAAATGCATATAATTTGCTAAAGCATAGTTATTACAAAACCAATCGGACATAAGGATGTCAGAGAATAAATAGATTCACACGATCACGTTGATCAGACCGCAGCATTCCAGCGTGCGCTCCCCGTGACGTCGGTGGGGTAGGAGAGGGAGTCCTTCAGAAACACAAGAGTCGCTTTCAGAGGAAGGAGCAAGTACCAACATGCCCAGATTACGGGACTTCCGAGTCGATTGTATCAATATATAGAAGTCGGAAATTGATCTTTAACCGCAGAGGTGTGTGGGTGCCGGCACTTTAGCGACGCTGTGTTTTAAACAAGAACATGCTCATTTGTGGAATGACTTTCAGTGAAAACGTTTACAGTTTAAAACGGCACAAATAAAAACCCCAAACCATTCGCGCGTCTGCGTAAAAATCTTCGTTAACGCTACGGAAAACAGAGGCAGACACTTCGCCTCTGAGATTTCATGTGCATTATTTTTGTACGTTTTTACACCGATATTAACTCAGGATGAGCTATACTAAAGCCATGAAGGATGGCTGTTTGGAGAAAAGGAGCAATGGACTTCTCCAGCTGTGGAAAAAGAAGCGCTGCGTTTTGACAGAGGACGGGCTCCGTCTGTACGACTGTAAAGGCAAGAACAGCAAAGAGATACGCTTCGAGCAGATGACCACCCTGGATTGTGTGGAGTATACGCGGGGTCTGGTGTACTTCACCATCGTGATGAGCGACGGTAAAGAAATCGACTTCAGGTGCCAGCAAGAGGGAACGGCGTGGAACGCGGAGATTGCGCTTGCGTTGGTACGCTTCAAGAACCGCGTCGCCGTTCAGACCGGCAGGAATAGACATATGCCACATCTGGGCAGCTGCGGAGAGGGAGATGTCGAGCTTTGAGGGTACGAGTGAGGCTGAATCCCCACGACATGAGCGTATTTTTGTTTTTATTGCTATTATCGTTCCGTCCAACAGTTATCACATCTGGACGGGTCGATTCTGTGTTCTAGAATGGAGGACCATTATAGCATTCTCTGGATTCGTAATAACAGCTGCTTCCCATTTGCTGTATAAAAACCTATTTAGAGACTGCCAGTACTGACGCACATTTGCGTACTCATCTATTGGAAAATCACGGGAAAAACATTCGTTCACTGTTTACCGAGTGTTTTATTGCATGGCAAAGTAATCAAAAACATTCATGTGTATTAAAGCAAAAACATGTATAAAAGTGAACCCAGCMTGGAATATACAGTATGTTCTCAATGAAGGAATCAGAGCAGATATTAGGGTGTTCTGCAGCAAGAGGAACAGTGGAAATACACAGAATGTGGCTTTTAGGAAGTTTATTATGTGCCATGTGCAATACTTGTATGTAAACAAACCGATAGGAACGTTTCTTTTGCTCAGAGGTTGCTCTTTCATAACTCTGGAGATTTGTTTTATTTATTAACTTGAGATGTTTCTCCTAACATTGTAGGAGAAATATATATGAATGAGTCTCTTGTTATAGTACATTAATATGGATCTACATTAATAATATATGGAGCTGTAAAAGGAGTAGTTTATATAAGTAAAATAAACTGTTTTTTGTATAAACTTGATGAGACATGTTTGAGACAATTGAGATATTGAAGAGATCTCATCAGCTATTTCTTACGTTTATGATAAGATATAAATGAATGTGTGGTCTGTTAAAAATGAATTTAACTGACCCCATGTGCTCTAATTCATTTCACAGTCATACCCATCAAATACTCGTTGTTCACTAATGCAGTATAACTACAGTTTCTTCTGGAATGTCTCACTTCAGACACGTACTGGATTCAAGAGAGAAAGACTGAGAAAAGGGAAGGCACATGAAAGCTTATGTTAAAGAAACGCTTGAAGAAGGATTTATTCAAAACTCAGCACTGTAGACCACAGAGAGGTTTCAAGACACATTTTTTAGCACTGCCACCCATGTTTAAAGCGACACACACCTTTTTGCGTTTACACAGACATGTGGATGTAACTGTAGGTGTTGTGTTAATCACTGTGGATGATCTTTTGTCATCAGTGGAGTTGCTTTGCTCGCACGTTTGTTGCACCAGAAACCAATGGCGATATTGAGAACTCTAATGGATTGCCTATCACCATAATTCAACGCACACTCAGCCATTTTGAAAGAATGGCTGAGTGTGTCATAAGTGGATTTTGATGTTGACTTCCTCATGCTAAATGGAGGATGCTGCGCTGGATAGACTTACGCTCAGTATTATCAAGGAAAGCACGATGCTGCTTTAGAAGACATTAACCATAGATGAAGTATGACTCACCGCCCTGTGCTGAACTGTTTAACATTTCATGTTAAGTGCATTTCATGTTAAGTGCTTTAAACAGAATATGGATTCATTTAGTTGTTATTCCAGGTTTTTAGACTGCAGAGAAAACACAGCAGGGAGACTGGACTGCTTGTTTTTGGAATGTATCCCGCAGATGGATGGAAAACTTTTTGGCATTTGTATTTTTTTTTGTCTGCTGGCAAAATTCTCTTCATATGCTGAGCGGCTGCCAAAGTTAAAAAATGTTTTTTCTGTGCTCTTCTAAGGAAATGAGTGTTATGGGATTGTACACAAAGCATAGTATGGCATTAGGTACACATTGTTCAAATAAAAAAGGCTTTGTAAGTCATATTAGTGTGAATTTCTCTTAATTAGTTTGCAGAGGCCCAGGGCTGCAGCGGGATGTTTTAAGCCTGGCTAATTAGAGGCCCAGAACAAGCGTCTGCTTTCGGTTCTGTGTTCTAAATGCAGCTCGTACCCTGGCTTACCCCACTCTGTGTGGCACATGCCTGGACAACGGCCTCACTGGCTAATAACATCCTCTCGTTCCGTTCCTCAGTTGTCAGTTTGACAGTGAGGGCTATTGGAGAAGTTGTTAAACAGGGCTACGTACTGAGTATGTTTTCTTTCTACGTACTGAGTACGTACCAAGTATGTTTTGTCGTTGTGCAGTAAACCGCAGAAGGTAAGTGTTACATCTTAAATGCGCTCCTGCATTAACAACAGGAGGTACAAGATGTAGCGTAATTTGAAACATGCCGCGACCAGTTTGTCATCAGGGCACAATGAAGTGCTTAAATGAAATAACAGACCCAGACTTGCTGAGGTCACCTAATCTGATAATAACAGATGGAAAAGTCGGTTTGTATGCGACACAAATCGTCACATATTGTGCACTCTCCAGGGTGGATCCAGGCAGCTTTAATGTCCTGGACTGCGCCTGTGGCGTTGCAATAATAGGCAGATTGTGTTTTTGGAAAACCCCAGAGCTTGTTAAAAAAAGCCACAATCTCAAGATGACTCAGCAGTCTGGTGGCAAAACCTTAAAAAGACTTTCCTTACAGCTTGACCTTACTATATTTGTGCAATGGTCTTGTTATGTTGGGTAGTGTCCAGATAAAAAGCTCTTATTACTATACTAAAATATACTAAATGTTCTGGGCAAATGACTTTAATTTGCTCTGTCGCAAAATTTTCTAAAAGAAGTTAAAAAGCCATAATAGAGTACCTGTATAGTTATGTATTTACTCCAGATGTCTTATGTCACAATTAAATTGTGTAATTCTATAAAGTAAATTTACTGCAACGGTTGCCATGCTGGAATCCTTTAGAATGTTCTACGTAAACAAGATTGGATATGATTTACTTCCTGTTTGATATGCTGCTATACTGCAAGGATCCAACACTTTAAAATATTCCAGTGCAACTACCAAAAGACAGAATTTTAATTATAGAATATAGATTATTAACCTCCTTCTGGAAAGCTAGTAAACAAAAAAGCAAAGAGAAAATACAGACCAAATACAGAGTTGAAAATAACAGCTAAAAATAACTCTCTCAAAAAAGCATTTACAGCCTCAGCATGACCATGATGCAAAGAGAACAAGATAACTCAAGATAACGTTATTGGCATATAATCAGCATAAATGGGGAAAAAAAACTCTGGCCTTCTTTCTTTCTTCAAACTGAATTTAATTTATGAACCAAATTGCTTGGTTTGAAATTATTTTCATGTAGATTTAGCTGAAAGACAACAAAAAGAGGTCAAAAGTTTTGTTTTCTGAAATGTTTCTCTATTCCAAATTTCCAGTGGCTTGAACAGGAACCTCAGATCAGTGAATTCTGTGAATGATGTTTAATAACAGGAAATGCAATAACATTGACACTATTTAGTGTCAATTGTTTTTCGCAAAAAAAATAAAATTCCGCACAAAATGTTCCTATTTAGTCGGCTTAGAATAGTGCATGGACTAAATTTGTGGATTTTATTAATATATTATTATTATTTTGTATTAAATTACATTATGCCAAGATCCATATGTACTTTATGCAACGTTTCTGGTGCTTAGTTTCATTTTGAAGGCTGATATCAACAATCACCACGTTTTTGTCATGTGAAGGCATTTGTCAGAAATTTAACATACTGGGACATCTGTCATTTGTTTGTGACTAATTTAAGACAAAGATTTACACAGCAGTAATAAATGCAATGTGTCCATAAATATGTTGTATTCATTCAGTGATGGTTAATATGACATAAATATTATCCACAATATGAGACAGAGAGTGTACATGTAAAAGGCTTAATAATACATCTCCCAATTACATAATGCTTAAGTCTGCATGTGGACATGTTGTGGCATCTTTTGCTTAGGGTGTGGTCCACCAGTTAATATGAGTTCACAGGCACCACATGTTGGCAGTCACACTGGATACGCCTTGACTCTCATAAACACACACACATACACCAACACTCTCAGTCAGCACACTCACAGCCGTTAGTCTGTCTGTAATAGTCATATTGCCCTTGTGAAGTGGGCTCAACAGCGGATAATAAACACTGCTTACTAACTACATCACTAAGACACGGGCAGGTGTGACCTAATGGTTAAAGAGTTGGGGGGAGTAAGGTCACGAATGATTCCCACTGCAGGAAGTAACTGAGGTGCCCCTGAGCCAGACACCTTTCCCCTATTTACTTCTGGGCAATGCAGTGCTGTCCACTGCCCTGGGTGTGTGTGTTCACTACTTGCAGTGTGTGTGTGTTCGCTCCTCACCGGGTTTCTCATGATCATGACAGAAACATAAAAGCTGAAATTAATGCATTAGATTTAGGTTTAACTGAAAGATTTAAGTTGAATGAAAATAAAATACTGTGATATTTGTTTTGGTTTGTCTGTGATGGGGTAGCTGGGTCTCTCTGTCTCACACATTCTGGATAGTTCTGTGCTTCACTGACACAAGCATGTGAGGAGCAGAGACTGTGTGTTAATATAGCAAAGGAGTGTGAGAGACTCTTTACCCTTCAGCTAATGTGTTTATTAAACAGAAAACAGACACCCCCTTTTCCAAGAGCTGTGGAAAAGTCTACTTTTGATCCTTCAATGAAAATCACACTTCAGTTTTTAACAGCTACTACAGACTAGCCTATTAATACACCATTTTTGTATAAACAAAATAGCCCCCGTTTGCTGGGGCTTATGTCTGTTTCTTTGATAGAACCTGCTTTGACCTCTGATGGGGTTATTGTACACAGAGTTCTTGTTTGATTCCTCTGGCCTCCAGTTTATTTTATTCTATGTTGACATGTTGCAACTCCTTATACACACACCATTAACATATTGTTAAAACAATAGTCTACATGAGATTAATTAAAGGTACTGTAACAAGAATTATGTTTGCTTATCCTGTTTTAAGCACATAATTAGGAAGTTACACAAAATAATCAAATTAGTTGAAAATCTATAGGTATAATGGTTTGTTGATATCAATTAGATTAAATAAAGGTCAAATATGTTAAAATGAATGAAATGTGTTATGTTCATTTTATTATAAAAGGTTTCAACTTGAAAGGTACAGTAAAAAGAACAAACATGGTAGGTGTAGTACAAAGTACTTCATGATTTTGTTTTGCATTTTACTTAATTTTATTGAGTCATTTTTAAATCCATTGTTATGATTGTGTCGTCATTTTGAGTTCAGTGAAAAATGAGTATCAGTGAAAATTAATAACTGTATGTTTGTTCAGATGACAGTATATGAAGACCTCCAGCAGAGGGCAGAGTCAACCACTGTAAGTAAGGAAATAAAAATCTATTTGAATATTTTGTATGTGAGAAGAGAGAAACACGGAACACTAAACTCTTCAGTTAAATGCACAGCCATGTTTCTAATGTCAGTAGAAAAACATTCTTCCATCTTTGATGAACACTCCTGGTTGCTAGGAAACCTGTGTGAACATGCTACAGCCACTAAAATGATATTGGGACCTGCTAGTTTAAAAGTAATTGAAATAGAAATATGAATGTGATTCTGAAAAAAGTTAAAGCTTCTAATCTAATTCTTATTTAAAAAATTGCATTCATACATTTTAAGTGCCGGGACAAATGTGATGGAGAACACAATACATCACCACACAGTAAGGTAAGATCTTACTACTTAAGGTCAAGTAAGAAGTTGCTTGAATCATCTACTAACCATTATACTGAAACAAGCAAACAAACATTCAGTGATATACTGCATGTTTGCATGTTATATTGTTGTTTCATGAATTTTATAAATGTGGCTCATAATTAAGATTTTAAATTGTGTGTTTTTTCTTCGTTTTTAAAGTCAATAGTCAAAACCTAAACCATAAGATTCTATTAGATTAGAATTCATGATAGAATTCATTAGCAATTTTAGGGCTAATGTGACATGAAATGTATTTTGAAAAAGTTCTAAGATGTACATTTTTTCCTCATTGAACACATCCCAGATGTTCCACATGGTGACCATCTGACCATATACAAGCCTGATTTTAAAAGTCAATGTGTCAAATTTCAATGTGTTATTTTAAAATTTTGACACATACAATAATTGGTTATGTCCAGAAATGATTACAGAAAGGCCTTTGAGAGTTATGGAACAGTTAAACGCCTTAGTCAGTTTTTATTGCTTGGGAAAACCCAATAAAAATCTTTTTCCCATGTGCTTATGGCCCACATACTGCTCAAAGAGTGAGACTATCTGTGAAACATAATCAGAGAAGACTGCTAATTCCTAAGGTAAATCCAGTGACAGACCACATTGGGTGCTGTGCAACAGATGCATGATGTACTACAAGAAAAGCTTTTGTCTGACTATGTAGCTGAATTTAATTGAATTGATCTTCCCTTTAATGGTGTTTATTTGATCAAAGAGATGAGATATGACATGAGAGACCAACCCCTCAATGTTGTTTTTTAACAAGCACATTAAAGGATTATAATAGATTACGTTCAACCAGATTACGTTGCTGTCAGTTACCACAGATAATAGGTCAGACTCACCCCTCAGTGTGTAAAAGAATGAACAGGAAACATGTTTGCAGTAATGCACATACAACAAATGCCTAGCAGGCAATCCTTAGCAAAATTATAGCAATTTTTTATGAAAATATAGACCTGGTTACAGTTGGAGTTAAAAAGTGCTAGCCAAATACAAATTTAACACTTATATTTTTGAATCCTGCAGACTGCTATTCTAGGCTTCCATTGTAAAACATTGTAATTAATTATGTAAGTTTTGTTATTAAAACATTTAGGAGGCAACAATCATAAGCAAAGCAAAACAAAGAAAATTAACAAAGTTGGACATAAAGACCTTAAAAATGGTTTGATGAAGGTTAATGATCTGAAATGATGATGTTTCTGGTCAGGTGATGTGGTTCTCGTCAAGGTGCAGGGTGAATGTAAATACACTGACAGGATCCGTTCACGCAGATCTTTCTCCGCATCTCATTACGATCGTGTTCAATGAAAGAAAGAAAAATGTCCATTAGCAGGAAAAACTGGTCTGCTTTATCAACGTAAGTGGGTTTAAATTGTTGTATGTACAATTGTGTACTATCATGTGTACTGTTTTAGTCTGCTTAATGATTTCGCAGTTTCTAACAGGTTGCAGAACGGAGCCCATCTGTTATTTTTTGCCCATTATTTGTTGCGTTAGATAATATACGGTGATACTAACTTGCTATACTGACTTCTATTTTGTGCTACAAATTTTAAAGATTTGTTAATGTAAAAACAAAAAAGGAGTTTTAATGAAACATGGCTATATTTAGAAAAATAGCATTTCGTAGCATTAAATCCAACAGTACAGTAAGAACATTTGTAATCTTCGTTGAGTTATGTGCAGCCTAAACCATTGATGTTAAATAAGACTATACTGTAACCAAAATAAAAACTGATGTAGCTAAGTTAGTCTGGACTGGATATGCAGTGATAAATCAAAATCAAATTAAATCAAAAGTTTATTTGTCACAAACACAGTATGATACGCCGTGAAATGCTTTATACGACTGACCGTGCTTAAAACAGAAGAATAGTTATACCAAAAAAGTAGAAGACTAAAAATAGATAGATATATTAATAACATAATAATAAAATAAAGATAAATAAACCAAGTAATTTTTAATATCTATAGTTAATATAACATGATTCCGATGGACTACAAACTATATGTAGTTTTGCTTCTATTCAGTATGTTATCCACGTTTGAGGTGTGTGTGTGATCTTCAGGCTGACTCGACAGTGGACTGTGGAGGATGAGGAAGGAGAGAGGTGTAGGTGGAGGTGGAGAGAGAGAAGAGGAGGAAGACGAAGGGCTCCAGCAATGCAGCGGACTCCAACGTCAGTCCCACTGAAGAGACTGAACAACAGAGCAGCAGGTATGAAATCAACTGGTCAACGATTTAAAACACAAATAATACAAAGAAACCTTTAAGGCAACACTTAAGGCAAAAGACAGTTTAAAAAAACATTAAACAAGGTTAAACATCAGAACTCCCCCTCAAGTTGTTTCTGTTAAAAGAAAGAGATGTTAATCAGGGATAGTGTTTTTGATACAGCTGCAACAAAGATGCCAGATTTTAAGAAAATTTTAAATTTTATAAATATTTGACCCACAAACATGGCAAAAAATATGTTGTATTTACAACATGTTTGTGTCCTACTTGTAAATGTAGCTTTTGTATGCTTGTTAACTGTTTTGTCACCATGTTGAATAAAGTCCAAAAGTCACTTTGGATAAAAGCATCTGCTAAATGAATAAATGGTAAATGTTTAAATATGAATATAAATATATGAATGTAACTCTTTGGACCAAAAATGTACTTAATGCAATTAATGCATTGCAATTGCAATTCCTATTTTTTACATCCTTATGTTACTGTTTTTGAAGTTAAAAAATGGAAGCAGAAACCAAGATTCAGCATCAATAACCCTCACAAAATCATCCCGAAAGTTTGTGAGGTACTGTATACATACATTTATAATAATATAAACACTGTGTGTGAGATAGATGTTGTACATTCTTTAGTAAAATCAAAATTTTTGCCCAGCTGAGGTTAAATCACACTATTATTGTTCTCTTTGATTAGCTCTCTCTCAATCTTCTTTGATAAGAGTCCCTCATCACCCCCAGCAACCAGAGTGGTTTCTCCTCTGAGCCCCAGGTCTCCGGCCTCTCAGAATTCAGGGGCGGGGTCACCAGGCAGTCCATACAGTCCCACCCACTTAGGCACAGTGAGCCCAACACCAAATGAAGACACAGCAGTGAGACGTCCAAATTCTGTTGCAGTAATGTTAGGAGTGCTACTGTCTTTTTAGTAGTATGGTTTTCCTATGTATAAATTCTGACTGAATTCTTACCATATTTTATACATATATATATATATATGTATATGGTACTTCTGAGTTATGTTTAAAAGAACATTGTAGTTCTATGGTACCTTTCAGTACTTCTTTGTTAGTGTTTGTTAACAGATTAGATTTGATATGGGAAGCAGATAATTTTTAAATTCATTTTACCACCAAGTTATTGATCCACCATCAAAGGCACAATTTCATGGACAGAGTTCAACTGAACTGTGAGCCATCTCATAAAAACGAGTAAAATGATAAGCTTTCCACCTACACAAAACCAATGAGGCACACGTCCTTATGTTTGCAACGCTGTAGGTCTGCTTTTAACATCTACATTTACGCATTTGGCAGACGCTTTTATAAAAAGCGACTTACAGTTCTTTCAAGTTACACATTTTGTCAGTGCATGTGCTCCCTGGAAATTAAACCCACACCCTTTGCGTTGCTAGCGCAATGCTCTACCAGCTGAGCTACAGAAACTGCTTATGTCCTGCTTATTTAACATACTTGACCCCTAAATAGATTGAATGTAATATTAAAGCAGTGTATGATGTTTTATAGCTCCGATCTTGCAAAAGATCCATTTACAAATCCATTCAGAAGGTCTTTCACTATGAATGCCTGAGACTATCCTGTTGCAAAGGGCCCAAATGTAATACTAGGGCTCCCTCTAGAGGAACATGGTAATGGTACAGTGTGACATCTTTCCTGAAACCAACAAAGCAGGACATTTTCAGAGATAATCACTTTCACTTCTATGGGGCCACAGGCATTTTGCAGATGAATTTGATTATCACAGATCTGAACGGAACTCATTTCAATTTATTTCACATTTATTTGTATAGCAATTTTCACAATTCATATCGTTTCAAAGCTGCTTTACAGAAAATGAAAGTTGTAAATTGTCAAACAGGTGTTTTGTTAGATGTAATTTTAGGATTTTACAGGCAGGCTACAGATTATGCAGTTAATAATAATGTATATGCATTTAATGTCATCTTTACAAAGTGTTGGTCATCTGAAGTCATCTTAAATGTGTTAGTAAGTAGCAACATCTTGTATGTATTATGAAACTTGACATTTAGCCAGTGTACAGATGATAAAATCATGGTTATTGATTGTAATTGTTAATTCATTTAATTTTCACTTATGCTCAGAGACATGAAAATGCGATGGAAAGCAATTTAGAATCAGCCAGAAAACCTGCATTTACATGACAGAGCTCCAGAACTGTTTCTTTTAAGGTAATGAAGCTCCCTTTTTACTACATATAAACATTCTGTGTACATCAGAGCTATTTAAGTATGTTCCCATGTTACCTATTGTCAAGAGTCATGTCAAAGTTTGTTTATCATATGAACAGTGTCAAACACATTTTAGTCAGATTTGCCTGTGTCAATATTTTAAAGGCATGTACTTGCTCTTGTAGAGCAAGACATTCATAGACCTGCTTTGCATTATTTATGCTCTGTGTTCAAATATTTGTTAAACATTTGATTAAACTCAACACACGCAGCTGACAGGTAAAGCTGATAATACTGATGTAAACTTCATTACCTGTTTTAGATGATCAGGAAGAAGGAAAACATGCCACTACAGAGAAGGTACTGATCAATACACACACACACACACACACACACACACACACATTACACATGTAAACTCTTACTGTAATTATTTAATTATTATTTAATTATGTAATTATTTACTGTTCAAAGCCTTATTGCTTAGTAAATAATTTGTAAGCAGGTGACTGATACCATGATGTGGATGTAGCTTAATGTGTGTAAATAATACTGCAATAGTTACTTAGTTATTTATTAAATGCTGTCCTGTAGTTTTGCCTTTTCAGTATTGCATACAAGAAAAATGTGAATAATGATCAGATTTACTGACATTTAAATATGTGTAAATTGAGCTAATATAATTGGTAGTTTATTTCCCACTGTGGGCAATTTCAAGGCTTATTAACTTATATAAATGTTTTTGTAGCTCAGTTGGTAAAGCATTGTGTTAGCAGCGCAAAGGTCATGGGTTCAACACATACTGATAAATTGTATACGTTAAATATATTGTAAGTCGCTTTGGATAAAAGCGGCTGCTAAATGCATAAATGTGACATTGAAACTATCTTTGGAACATTTACATACCTTAAATGTGTAGATTTAGTCCCTTATAAACCATTTATTATTCTTTAATATTTATTTTCAAATCAGTTGTGGGTCATTGCGGTAATGAAATTTGAAGGACAGTTGTAATTTGTGTAAATGTGTAAATTATATTGTAAATCGTCCCCCAATTTTGGCATAATTTCCCCTAATTGTTTCCCTATTAACATTTTATCAAAGGTATGTAAACTTGTGTACCATAGCGATGACAGTATGAGTGAAAAAGCGTGCTTTAATATGACTGATCTATTCAACAGTGCGAGTGTGTGGATTGCAGCTTAGACCTTTGAATCCAGTAAGGTAAAGCTTTTAAAACAGATTCACAATAAACCCCAGACATGTTAATTCGGAATCAATATCAGATTAAGGTAACTTAATCTTATCCTGATAAACCCACAGAGCCCCGACCAAGAGGATGAACAGCAGTCCCCATTTCAGAGAAAGCATGTCTGTCTGTATTACACATTATGTATCACTATTATAAGCTTTAAATATGAGTGTAACATGTTAAATTAAACTGCCTGTGTCGTTCCATCAGCTCTTGACAAAAAATATCATCTTGTTCCATTCAGGAGAAAATGGAGCAACTTGCTCAAGTCTCACAGGTCTGTGTCTCTTTATTCTTCCGTTAGGTTGTCTCATCTGAATGTATATAACAAGATAAATCATCCAACCTGCAGAAATGGGAGATGTCCAAATCTCCAACAGTTCTTAAGACTGTGTGTTTAGCAGACGAGGTGTCACGGAAGAGAGAGCTGTTCGAGAAAGATCAGGAGGGGTCGGAAAAAAGCCAAACAGGTGATGATCAGTGTCAGACTTAGGAAAACTTCTGGTTATTATTATTATTATTTCATAATAGTTTTAAATATACTTTTATATATAAATAGATTTAAAAGTGTTTATTGATGGTTTCCTGAATTTAAGGATTTCTCTTCTGGAATTTCGGACCGTATTAATCAATGGGTTCAGAAGAAAACATTCACATTGTCGTTGCCTCAGTCTTTCAGTAAGTGCTGCTCTCCGTAGGCCTCCATTGTTCCTAAATTCATGCTGGTGAGCATCACAAAGTAGAAGTTATTTTACTTTATATTGATCTCACGGGGTCCACAAGAACTGAACTTCTCATGACTTCATTATCTGACTCACTCAGCACTGTTCTTCACCAGCTTTTGGCTTGGTGGCAGTGTTACACTGTGCACTGAGCCTGATATAAAGCTTGTTAGTCATCACACATGTGTTATGTGTCTCATGAATGTGGAATAATTTGCTTCTATGAGGTTTCTCAGTAATCATAAATCAATAAAGATGGCGCATGGTTTCTTCATGTCCTGAAACGACCTTGTTGATTGCCTGAATATCATTTGTAAAATGTTTTGAAGGACAATAAATTACAATGTAACAGTGTGGGATTATGTAAACATGTACCGTACAAATGGTACATTCTGTTATACGTTTTCTTGCTTTGATGTATTTAGTTAGCATTTAGTGTGTATTTAGTTTAGCATGCCATGGGCACACATTAATCTCGAGGAGACACGTGCAGGTCATATTTCACCCCTACATTTAAAAAAATAATTTATTTTAATAATAAATAGAATTTTTATCTATATCCACATTGTTCTGCCAAATACACATTACTGTAATGTGAAAATCACATTTTCATTACTGTACAGTATAGGAACAGTACAGTAATGAAAAACATCCTGTCCATTCACAATGATTTATTATAATTAAAATCAGCACAAATTATGTAAAACAACTACCATGATGTATACACACATTAAAATTTAAATAATTATATCTTATGTACATTTACTATTACATTATGATAATTCTGTAATAATAATAGGAAAATTCTACTGAATCAGAAAGTCTGCAGCTCTGATGGGTTTTTCCAGCACAGTGTGTTTAACATGCAGCAGATTTATAATGCTGATTTGAATAAATTAACAGTTTAGATTTTAAAATACTGTACAGCATTCTCTCTATAAGACACTATTGATATATTTTAATGTGTTTGCTTCAGGATCTGAGGCACGTGAGCATCTTGAGGAAGAAAAGCTTGTTTGAAAGAGGATCAGAGCCAGACCACAAGTGACAATCTGAAGGCAAAGTTCCTTAACAGATGCTGAATCATAAATAGAAACATTTCATAACATAGAAACAAAAAGTTTATTTGACGAAACCTTCTCTTTCACATAAAGAAATATCTCTACAATATTTTCATTTGCGTCTTTACGTTACTTAATTCCTCAGCAGTTTAAAAAATACTGCTTTACATTTTTGTAAAATCAGTATTTATTTTATTGGTTGTATCAGGTGTTTTTTGGAACTGCATTAAGACTTAATTACAGTGTCTTTGTTAAACAAAACTCTATAAATAGCGATTTTCAAAATGCTCTGCCTCTGTTCTAAAATCCAGAACATCACATGCTTTATTTTACTTCCTTTTAACTTCAAAGCAAGAATACAACTATATTGTCTTTATGTTGTTGCAGTCGAGACTTTTACTTCAGTGTAAAGTATTATAAGAAAAAGGACTGACCCCCGCCTGTGCCATATCCCATAGTTCAAGGTATAACCATAACATCATTCATTAGTTATTTTTCAGTAAATTTCGAAAGAAGCTGTGATTACACTAAGTTGTCATTTACCAGTTTGCACGTTTCAACTTGCCAGAGAATCAAAAGACAGAAATGTAATTTGATGACTCAATGTCGAAATGGATGTGTCCCATCAAGCCTTTGTTTATTAACTTAGGAAGCATTTGGTCTGTTCCAATCCAACTGAAGCCTTTGTTTCCCTTTTTATATCTATAGAAAAAACTTGTGACTTATCCTGTAATTATTGCTTATAGCCCAGAAGGGGTATCCTGTAAATGAATAAATCTTTTTATATCAGTGGTTTTAGCAACTGTATATTTTTAGTTACGTTCTTGGCGGGAAACAGGATATTTGTGAGAGGTCTATTTTTGTAACATTTGAATCAAATGTTTAACAATAGAATCAAAGGGTTTTTACTGGAACATTTTATACTGGAACAAGTTTTACAGAAAGTTTTGCTCTTTTGTTGATTCTGAGGGTGAAAACTCATTGATCTGGTCTGTACAGGCTGTTGGCATCAGCACAGATCTGGAATGGTCAGCGTGGTGCCACAGAGAAAGTCAGAGAGTTCAGAGACTAACCAGCCCCACATGTTATCAGTGAGCACCACTGGCAGCAGCCTTACTGGGAGCGTTTGCAACGCTGTTTAGCACTTGTCTGTGAGGATAGAAATAAACAGTGAGTGAGAATATTTAAAATGAAAAATATATAAAAGTAAATGTAAACAAACAGTGAAAAAGAAAATGTTATGTATTAAACTGCGCTTTGGAACATTCTGTAATCATGCTTAACATAGATCATTGGGGCTCTGAATCCCTGTCATGTCAAACGCAGGTTGCCATTAAAGCAAAGGATGGACACATTAAACACGTCAGACAATCTAAAATGTTAATATTACTGAAATTGTTATTCTGATAATAGAATTTGTAATGAAAAGTTCAATTTCATTTGAAAAATACTATATAGAATAATATTTACTGTGGATGTCTTAGCCTTTTAGACCCCAAACACACATCTTAGCAAACACATCTTAATATAAATGTATGTTTTTAATAATTTAACATTTTTTGTATAGAGTATAAAATGTCAGACAATCAGAACATTGAAAAGTATAGTGTAACAACACAATAACACATTCATCACTGAGAAATATTTGATAAAATATTTTTTATTTTTAATAAAATATTTTGGTACTACAACATCTGACCAAAGATACCGAGATACCACAATCATAAGTGTTTTATATATATATATATTTATAAATATACTGTATATATATATATTAACTTGACAAAAAGCAATCGCATATAAAAGCATGTTAAAGAAAGCATGTAAAATAAAGCATTACTCTGCTTTGTTCTACATGGAGAAGGACGGTCAGTTTAGTGTCTTGTAATATTGTTTTAAAACTTTCACTAGCAAGTAATGTGTCTGTCTTAGAAGAGGTTGTAAATATTGCCCTTGCAGCTATAATGTGTCAGTTCAGTGTTGAAACCGGTCATTACATGTAAAGACTGTACTGGTAGTTTATGTAAAGGCCACATCATGTTTTTCACATGTGTCATTACATAGATATTACTGTGTCATTACATGGATTTTACTGTGGAAAGTCAATATTTGACTTTTCCTTTATATTGCTGGTAAAGATAGCCAAACCACAATAAAACCTTCAAAACATTGCAATACCAGCTTTTTGCGCCAGTATATTGTACTTCAAACTTCAAAATTTATAGTTAAAATAATTACAATAATAATAACATTTTAATAGAATCCTGATATGACAAAATGGTAAACTGTCCTGTGTATTAATGAATGTGAAAACCAAGTTTACTGATCACTTGTTAGTCATCTTTCAACAAATCACATAAAAATGACATGTATTGTAATAAGTAGAAAGCAGAAAGTTCTGAAGGATATAATCAATAATTAATTACTGTTTCGGCTGTTTCAGTGTCACTTATAGTAATACTGTATTACTGTAGTGCCAGGGGTTTTCAAACTAAGGTCCAAACCAGAAGGTTCTGAGTGAAGGCAAAGCAAAAACTGTAAAAGTCCACCAAACGTTGTTACCGTTTCATTACTGTTAAGTGTTTTTCTTATTTTTTCTGCATACATACTTTCCAGAGTTGTTTATGTTTGTTTTGTTTTATCTTTCTAGTGAGTTTATACCCTCATCACAATTCTCTTTATCTCAGGCATTTTTTCTAAGGTAGTATATAAGCTGCTATGAAACTATATTTATTGTGTTGAAGTTTGGAAACAATATGTTGTTTTATAATATGTAACTTACTATTTATCTAACACAGTTTAAATGTTTCTTTGGGAAAATGTGTATGGATTTATTTTTAAAAAGGGTCCCTCGCAAAAGAGTTATCATATTCCTGAAAACCCCTGCAGTATACAATAGTGCCAATGTCAGCTTTTGTTTTCTTCACCAGCACCTCTCTAATGCCTATTGTTTTTTTCTTTCTTCCAGAGAAATTGGAGGAGGTATTTGCTGTTTATTCATGTCAAATGCATTTTCAATCCAAGATTGATTTACAGCTTTTAAAGAAGTGTTTGCAACTTGTAGAAACCTGCAGAACACACACACACCCTTTCTGCATAATTCTTCTTTCAAAGCTTAAGGTCATCCAAAATCCTATTGTGATAACATTCATTACATGGACTGACTGAAATAAAGCAGCCACCTGATGATTATTGTTATAAAGTTGATGATTATTGTTATATAGTTTACACATATAACAATATGTTTATAGCACATCCTCCATCATCTGCAACAGGCTGCCGTTATGTAAAAATGAGAAAACCAATAAAAAAAAATGAATCGGCATTTGACTTTGACTTTTAAAGTTCACATGAACTGGCTTCAATAGGAGAATCTAAGAGTCTCCTTCCTCTGTTGACATATTTACTGCTCTTACTTTGTTACAGTTGTTGCATGGCAACATTCTGTCAGCAGTGAAATTCATAACATTGTACCTCTCATAACATGACATTTTATTACATGCATTACACAATGCTGGTTTACTGATGGTTTACAAAACTTGCGCATTTTGTCTGACAAATGGTTACAGATACGATGTCAAAGGTCAACTGTTTTGCTCTTGCTAATTAGTTGAGATATTTTTTTAAAACCATAAAAAGAATGGCAAATATGGGAGTACAAGGGCAAAAAACATTCTCAAAGGTCAAGACCGACACTCAGTTCAAGCGTAATTGAATCAAATCAATCATCTTTTGTCATTTCCAACATAAGCTCTTGTCAAGCGATCTCTCAGTCCAAATACTCTCAACAAAAGTTCACGCTTCACCACTGTAACAAATTCCGCATGAGAAATGACATTCCGAGGGGGGGAGGCAGCAAAGGATCTTCAGTGAGAGTGAAAAGGAGCGACAAAAGCATGTGGAGGTGAGTAAATAACACGCACTGTTGATATTTCCTGCCCCATGTGACTGCTGGAGAGGGCCTTCCAAAATCTTTTATTTTCAAACGTTCAGAAAGAAAGAGATTAACAGGAAAGAGATGCCAAAACGAGGGCAGAGGACAATGCCAAAATAAAGACGCTCACCAGTGTCCACCTAAGTAGCTACATGCAGAAAGTTTGCATTGTAGGCTGATAGATTTATTTCCAGGCTACAGCCAAACTGTAATTATAATTTAAGCATGAATAACTGCAAAACATTAAAGTTACAATTGTTTTTCTTTTTTGGCCAAACTGTATTGTTTCCTAAGCTGCTTTGCAACAATGCATTATTGTAAGTTGTATAAAACTGAATAAAATTCAATAAAATTGAATTGACCTCTGAAAATCATTTCAAAATCATCTCAATTCCATGAGATCCGAATATCCAGTGTTGCAATTTAGCACTATTTAACTTGAATATCTATTTAACTTATATATCAGTGTAATTCCATTTCCTATTCCAGATGGATGAAATCAGAAAGTCTCATTCTACATATTTTTCATGTTTACTATGTTTAAAAGTAAAAATGTCATGTTACGGAAGTAAAATGGTTGGTTCTGCCATTTCATGTTGAATTATCAAATTTATTTTTAGAATTGATAGTACAGTACAGTCATAAATGATTATGGGTGTTCTCTACAGGTGAACAGCCTGAGGAACAAAGTGACCACCAAAACAAAAATACACAGTATCTGTGTGTATTTTTGGTGTAAGCAGGAAAATGTCCTTAGCAACAGTTAATGTTGTACAGTATGTACACATCTGTTTACAGCCTTCATTCTGTGTTTCCTCAGTAACATTTGTGCAACCATGTCTATTTGTAGTCTATTTTGCATAAAGAACAACAAGTTTAGCATTTAGAAGGCTGGCAAGTTTCCTGAAATGGTTTTGAAGTTATAATTTTGGTTTTAATACATACCTGCACTGCTCCCCCAGGCTTGTTTGGTTTATTTGATTTTTTGAAAACTCTGCTATACTTCCCAGAGGGGTTTTTCCTTCAAACTAAACTGACTCATCAATTTCTGCCTCAAGCATGTAACAGAGACATGAATGTTTGTGAACACCCATCAGATCCCAGTGATCCGGCTGTTGGGGAGAGTGGCAGGTCTGCTTCTTTGGCAGAAAAATTAATGTGGGAGCCAAAACTAAAGGACTTGGGGGCAAGGAGGATTTTTGGTTACAATCTGCTGAACAACAAAAACATGAACCATTGTGCTCCAACTGTCATCAAATTACAACCATGAAAATATTTTATACTGTATATAAAGTACCTTAAAATACTATAAAACACTGTTCAAACTATAAGCAGCCAAATGCAATACAATTATATTAAATTGATTCCAAATTTCATGTCATGTGAAAATGAGCAAATTGTGGTGACCTGAACACATGTATGGAGTATTTTTGCAAGCTAAAATCATGGGACTCATGTGACACTTGTAACGGTATCCAGTACCGGTTTATGGAACAATGGATAACCGCAAATGGAAACAAGTGATAACTGGCAAATATCAAGTCCTTTAACGAATTTATGACACTGACTGTAGTTGTTCCTTTTACCAGAACTGGATGAATGGAGAATGGCAGATGGATTTCCATGAGGTGGTTAGAGATGACAGTAACAGGTAAGTAGACTCCACATACCCACAGGAACACACAAGGAGGCCGATGGAGATCGGGGAATTAGGAATAACAGGCTCACATAAGTAGTTCAGCAAAGCATATGAGTCCTTTTCCAAATTGGAGAGCAGACAGTGTCCCAGTGTAAGTGGTTAGTTCTTATAGTGTTGGGTAGGTGATTAATTTTCTGATTAACAGAAAATGTAACTCCTTATTTTCTAACACCTTAGACATAGTTGCTCCTCTACAGTTAAAAAAGATTAGTGACAACAGTCCAACGGCGTGGTATAACAAGCACACCCACGCTCTGAAAAGAACAGCCCGGAAAATGGACCGCTACTGGAAGAAAACAAAACTGGAGGTATTTCGGATAGCATGGAAGGAGAATGTTTCAAATTATAGAAATTTAAAAAGCTCCAGATCTGTCTACTTTTTAAAATCTTTTAGAAAAAAATAAACACAACCCTAGATATCTATTTGACACAGTGGCTAAATTAACCAAAGATAAAGCGTCATCTGCCACTGACAGCTGTCAATACCATAATAGTGATGATTTTATGAATTTCTTTAATAACAAAATAGACACTGCAAGAGACAAAATCATAAACATGCAACTGTCTTCGACACAAACAAATCAGATGGTGTATCATAACCTGCCCAAGGAGCAACTCCAGTCATTCTCTACTATAGATAGGGATGAACTGTCAAAAATAATCATAGCATCTAAATCAACAACATGTATGCTTGATCTAGCATACAGCTTGACGTAGGTTGCTGAAAGTGATGCTGCCTGAAATTATAGACCCTCTACATAGTATTATTAATATATCATTGGTGTTGGGATATGTCCCAAAGCCTTACAAACTGGCAGTTATCAGACCCCTT
>JAZGTJ010008477.1:0-20964 GCA_036877575.1 Botia almorhae
AAAAAAAAAAAAAAAAAAAGTCATCGGTGGTCAGTGTTACACTTATACACAGACAAGCGGTTCAAACTCAATCATGTATCAAAAAAGCCAACTGAAAGTACAGGTGCTGGTCATATAATTAGAATATCTTCAAAATGTTGATTTCACTAATTCCATTTAAGTGAAACTTGTATAATGTAGACATTCCACACAGACTGATATATTTCAAGTGTTTATTTCTTTTAATTTTGAGGATTATAACTGACAACTAATGAAAACCCCAAATTCAGTATCTCAGAAAATTAGAATATTACTTAAGACCAATACAAAAGAAAGTATTTTTAGAAAACTTGGCCAACTGAAAAGTATGAACATGAAAAGTATGTACAGCACTCAATACTTAGTTGGGGCTCCTTTTGCCTGAATTACTGCAGCAATGCGGCGTGGCATGGAGTCGATCAGTCTGTGGCACTGCTCAGGTGTTATGAGAGTAAAGGTTGCTTTGATAGTGGCCTTCAGCGCTTCTGCATTGTTGGGTCTGACATATCGCATCTTCCTCTTTACAATAGAGGTTAAGGTCAGGCGAGTTTGCTGGCCAATTAAGAACAGGGATACCATGGTCCTTAAACCAGTTACTGGTAGCTTTGGCACTGTGTGCTGGTGCCAAGTCCTTTTGGAAAATGAAATCTGCATCTCCATAAAGTTGGTCAGCAGAAGGAAGCATGAAGTGCTCTAAAACGTCCTGGTATACAGCTGTGTTGACCTTGGACCTCAGAAAACACAGTGGACCAACACCAGCAGACATGGCACCCCAAACCATCACTGACTGTGGAAACTTTACACTGGACCTCAAGCAACGTGGATTCTGTGCCACTCCTCTCTTTCTCCAGACTCTGGGACCCTGATTTCTAAAGGAAATGCAAAATTTACTTTCATCAGAGAAAATAACTTTGGACCACTCAGCAGCAGTCCAGTCCTTTTTGTCTTTAGCCTAGGCGAGATGCTTCTGACACCGTGTTGTTCAAGAGTGGCTTGACACAAGGAATGCGACAGCTGAAATTCATGTTCTTCACACTTCTGTGCGTAGTGATTCTTGAAGCACTGACTCCAGCTGCATTCCACTCTTTGTTAATCTCCCCCACATTTTTGAATGGGTTTTGTTTCACAATTCTCTCCAGGGTGCGGTTATCCTTATTGCTTATACACTTTTTTTTCTACCACATCTTTTCCTTTTCTTCGCCTTTCTATTAATGTGCTTGGACACAGAGCTCTGTGAACAGCCAGCCTCTTTTGCAATGACCTTTTGTGTCTTGCCCTCCTTGTGCAAGGTGTCAATGGTCGTCTTTTGGACAACTGTCAAATCAGCATCTTCCCCATGATTGTGTAGCCTAGAGAACTAGACTGAGAGACCATTTAAAGGCCTTTGCAGGTGTTTTGAGTTAATTAGCTGATTAAAGTGTGGCACCAGGTGTCTTCAATACTGAACCTTCTCACAATATTCTAATTTTCTAAGATACTGAATTGGGGTTTTCATCAGTTGTCAGTTATAATCATCAAAATTAAAAGAAATAAACACTTACATTATACATTTAGCAGACGCTTTTATCCAAAGCGACTTACATTGCATTATACTACACATTGATCACTATACATTGAGTATGTGCAATCCCTGGGATCGAACCCATGACCATGCTCTAACCACTAAGCTACAGGAAAGCAATTGAAATATATCAGTCTGTGTTGAATGAATGTATACATTATACAAGTTTCACTTCTTGAATGGAATTCGTGAAATAAATCAACTTTTTGAAGATATTCTAATTATATGACCAGCACCTGTATACTCACACTTAACTCACATGTTAGACATACAATAATATTAGTCTACTCTGTCCATAAAAAGGGCAGTTAATTCAACTACAAACAAACCACATGGTAAACATTATCACTTTAAGGTGATATTTTAACCAATTTAAGTCTTGCTTATTACGCAGTCTTGCTTATTAAATAATCCTAACAAATGAGACAACCATATATATACATGAAAAATGCCCACCTAGCCTAAACGTTTCCAGTTTTAACAACCTTGCCCAAGTCAGAGAGATTATGAACGCCGCTATCACTTGTTTTTGTGAAAATCACGAAAACATAAGCTATTAATTTGACTTTGTTTCTTTATAAGGGGTTTAAAAGCTATACTATGATGCGTTTGTAAGCAGACATACTACAGATTATACTCAAGAACATGTTTCTGGGTAACTTTTCACATTACTTTTCAACTTTTTTCATTATGTAGCTAACGCGGCCATCTGACAATAAACAACTTACCTGCATTTAATTCATTGTCTGACCTGCTCTGTGATGTTATCTAAGTCCAGGAGATGTTAAACTGAGTTTGTGAAATTAATACAAACTACCGACAAATAACCACTGTACTCACTTTTAATTAGCTCTGTTGTACTATTTTTCTAAATGGTTGCTATCTATCAGTATCTTAGCAACAATTCTTCATACCTACGTTGTGTTGGTAACGACCAGACTATACCTGTGTTGCATGAGGACTCTCATGTGTTTACTCTTCAGATAACATATATCAATCACTTTTAACGCAGATAAGGAGTTTAAAGACAAAACACAGAGCACGCTCATTGTGCGCAACGTGTAAATGTGGGCGCAGTCGAACAGCTAGAGTATTAACAATAAAGGTATAACAAAGTGTCAACAAAGTTAAAAGGAAACTCACACCAATGTATCATTTCATAACCGTTTATTTATAATTCAAGATGCATAAATCTTACCATTAACAACATGTATACGGCATCTGCTTGTTACGATGCTGTTTGTAAAATGTGCAAATTTGTGGGTCAGAAAACTTAATCCATTAGCGTTAATCTGGCAAGGGTCAGTCAATACTTTCAGGTCTTGTGTTCTGTAAATCAATACTGTCAGGTCTTGTGTTCTGTGAGTTATTTTTATATTAACTCGCTCAATGGTAACAAAGCAGAATGGTTTCAGCAGACAAATAAAAAGAACAGAAATCATATAAAATCCTTTAATGCCCCACAAAATCATTTATACGATTTTGCAGCTATTATTTACAGCTTTCATTTAACAATCTCATAGCAGCACCAGGCCACATGGCACAGATCATATATTATCAAAATAAATTACCTTTGATATAGAAAAATGTTGAAAATTACTCCTCATGTACTTGTCTGGTGATAATAACTAGCAATAAGTATACCTGCAAGTGATGAGTAGACCTCATGAAAGCAGAAGCTCACTACAGAAAGCAAACTGCTGGCATATATGACCAGGAACCCCTGAGATAGTTTAGGACTGGCCAAAAATTAAAAAACACTTTACAATGGTCATCCATTTTCTGGACTATTCTGTCATATCAAACATTTCTTCAGAAAAATTATATTGCGTTCTTTATTATTGTACAATAACAAAAATTAAACATGGACAGATTTAGAATCTCTTCATTTGACGCCTCTCTTGTCGCCTCTGCTTCTTATCAGTCTTATCGTTCTCTTCAGGGGCTGCCTGTGAATCAGCAGAAAGCCAGGGTCCTAGGAAGTTCACCCACAGTAAGTGTAAAGCCCTCGCAGGTGCCTGATGAGAAAGAAAAACAGCACGGTTGACAAACAGCATGGATTAATGGAAGCTCCGACAATCAGAGCAATTAACTAGCCTCACCAGAAGCCAGAAGTACCAGAAGAAGGATGACAGCGTGCTGAGGACCTGAACAATAGCAGTAAGAAGAATCACATCCTTGAGATGCCTGCATATAAAAAATAGTCACTTACAGCGCTGGGAGTCTTAAATCACCAACAGGAAAGATGCATATAATAGGGAAAGGTATATTCAGATAAAGACAACTCACTCTGCCATGCCCTGTTCATATTAAGGTCAATCCCTCCATCCAGCAAGCTACCATCATCAGCAAATGCAGGTTTGGCCATTGCAGACATAGACTTGTAGCTGCCAATATAAACCACCACTGCAAACAGTAGCAAGAACTAATGCAAAGGAAACAATGAGGAATTCAGTATCAGACTGCAAGAGAACAAGGAGTTATCATCATGTCTCAACACCAGTTCATCTCACAATTGACTAGAAACCCATATATAGACCAAAACATCAAAGAAACTGTTATTAGACATTTTTACATTAACATTTATGCATTTGGCAGACGCTTTTATCCAAAGCGACTTACAGTTCATTCAAGTTATACTTTTTGTCAGTACATGTACTCCCTGGGAATCGA
Source organism: Botia almorhae (assembly GCA_036877575.1). Classification (NCBI taxonomy): domain Eukaryota; kingdom Metazoa; phylum Chordata; class Actinopteri; order Cypriniformes; family Botiidae; genus Botia; species Botia almorhae. The sequence goes on from JAZGTJ010008477.1 coordinate 4,253, forward strand.
ACCCACGGCCTTTGTGTTGCTAGCGCAATGCTCTACCAACTGAGTATAACAGTTCATTCAAGTTATACTTTTTGTCAGTACATGTACTCCCTGGGAATCGAACCCACGGCCTTTGTGTTGCTAGCGCAATGCTCTACCAACTGAGCTACAGGAACACTTTTTTTTTAAAAACTTTTTACTATATTGTACAATATTTTTACTATATTTTACTATACATTTTTACTATATTTGTTTAATGTGTATTTGTGCATGCAACAATGGGGATTTTCTCATGGTAAATGTCATTAATTAATAGGGTGGAATCATCGTTACATGCAAAAAGAAAACATTTTTTGTTCAGTTTTAAATGGCACACTAATCTGAACATAATGATGCTCTTTATTTACATCAGACTGTGACTTACCCATGTCCAAAATGTTGATGAGTTGTAAAAGAGTAGTAGGTTGGTTACTACATAAATGGCCTAAAGGAAGACAAGACACATAAAAGGAATAACTATATTAAATATGAGATGATGAAGTTTACATACATACATATCAAAGGTTCAGTAAATCATAGAAACCTGTCATACGTTTGCTCCAAGGATGATTCTGGAATAAAACCTCAAAGTATCCTGATTTTCTTCATGAATTTGTTTTTTGCCTTTGGTTCCCACTTTTCCCTTTGGCTAAAGAGAGAGGTTAATTAACAGGACACGTGACAAACAGTCAAAATATAAAGTTATTACGTAAACTTTAAGCACACTTAATAATTAGGTTTTTGACTGATCTAAACTAGTCAGCAAGTTTCTCTCATACCGCCATTACTCTCCGTCTCTTTCTCGTGCGACTGTTTGTTTCATCAAATAATGCTTCTCGATACAGGCATCTAAATAAACTAACTGTGACAACTTTTTTCAAGAATTTTCCTAAAAACTAAACATCTACAAAAATGCCAAATGACACATTATCGATAGCATGTACGTTTCCGGCGCGTAGAAAACACGTCACATACACTATAAACTGTTCGTTTACAGCCACCTGGTGCTGATTTCATGGAAGTACTAAACTTCTGCAAAGGCATTCATTCGTCATTCAAAACGTATTTGAGCGTACAATACAGAAAAGCAATAAATACAACATAAAGAGCAATCAAATGCCCAACGGTTCCACACAGTATAAAACATAAATGTAAAATAGTAATTTAATAATAATTGCACTTGCAATTAGAATCAAACACTGGGAGAATGTTATAGGAACGCCTTATAGGAAAAATATAATACCGGGCAAAATGTAAAAAAAAGACTTTAAGGAACGAATTTGACAGAAGTACCACTCTTGTTTACTGTTTGACCTTAAATGTCAACTTTTCACCCATATTATTTATTCAGACTTTTTTTGTGCAGTTGCAGTTGCCCACGCATATGCCCACTGCGCGCTCTTGGCGGGTTGTCTGATCCATACGGACTGCACTAGTTCTTATTTTGGAGCTTTTCTTTTGTTCTTCCAGCTCAGAATTCGGCAACCCAAAACTTTCTCCCCAGGTCCACTCCTCGTTCAAAACTCGCTACAACTGGACCTTTAGAATACAATATTTTTACTATATTTTACTATACATTTTTACTATATTTGTTTAATGTGTATTTGTGCATGCAACAATGGGGATTTTCTCATGGTAAATGTCATTAATTCATAGGCATTTAACACAAACCCAACAAACAAACCTAATAAAGGACCTGAATAAAGTAAGCACATCAGTCTGTCCTTAACACACAACAGACTGTTGCATTAATAATCTATTATCAGTGATGAAAAATCAACTTCTTTTCTCAACCTAGGGTTAAGAGTTGTAAACACTTATCTGAACTTGTCTTCAATTTTTGTTATTTTAGTCCCTAACTTGTTATGGAACAATTTATAATCTTTATATCATGCACCAAAATCACTTTTACTATTTCACTTCCTAGTTGTCCAGAGTAATCGTTCTTACATTTCCTACACTCCTAACATCCTTTCAGCACCCCCTGTGTACAGTGTATGTCAATGGTTATCCATCAACAGCACCCTTCTTATGCCACATAACAATGTAACTGGTGTAGTATTAAAAGCCTCGCTGAACAATCGAAACGTCTGTGCCTGAATTACATACGTTTTTTACAGAGATTTTGCTGCAATATAGTGCTGTCGTCCAGTACAGATCGCATCACTGCCACATATTTTTTAATGATGCACAACTTACCTCCCATTTTCTTCTGTTCATTCTAAAATGTTTATTAATTTTTTACGCTATTCTCCTTCTATGGAAATTTAAGTATTTAAGTGTTTTGTGTTTGTGTGCTTTTCTACAGCTTTATTGATTAGGGCAGCCAAGACAAGGCAGAAAAATGTATGAGGGAGACGCAGCCAAAGGAGCAGATATAGGGAAAGCTCTTTTTGCAGAAATTAACGGTACTTTAAAAAAGGAACACAATATTTTACAATAGTTCAGATTATAACACTATGTAGCAGTGGCCTTCATAATCTTCATAATCTTCATCACAATCTTCATAAGCTTTACTTTGCCCCCCAAACCCAGTGAAAACGTACACAGACTACCATAATTTCTTTACACAAGAATCCGGAAGTAATCCGAGCCAATCAAAACGTTTAGCCTGCTTATTCCAGCCAATGGTCGCGCAGGACATCTGCACGTGCGGTCTCCAAAAGAAATAAAAATATTGATGCACGATATAGAGCTCAGAGACAGCAGTGCAGTATCGGCACAAATGCAGAATAACGAAAAACGGTGTTAAATGTTAAGCATAGCGCAAGATGCCAGGCCAGAGTGATGCGGAATTCTCCGAGATGCATTTTCAGTCTGGTCTATTAACTGCTAAAAAAGTGACACAAAATTGTTAATTCAGGCAACCTACAATGTTTCCTACAATTGTTTCCAAAAGAATAAATTGACCAAAAAGTTTTTTCTATTAAAAGCAATTCAAAGCAATTAACACACCTCTTTCAATAGAAGACACTTGTGTGCAATAGAACTAAAGCCAAATCAGTGTAAAGTTTATTAGCTTGCTCGAACAGGCAGGACAGCCAAAGACGTCATGAAAAGGATATTAACTTTATAGTCTTCAGAAGAGCCATTGCTGCTGCTGCTGCTGTCGGCTGGAGCGCAGAGTGGATGCGCGCGAGGTTGTCAGCGAGCAGTAACTGCGCGTTCTTGAACAGTAGAGCTGATTGACATCGCCATCCAAAGGCCCAGTGAGAAACGAAGTTTGAGTTTCTTTTTGAATTACCACACTTTATTTATTGTTGCATTCATGCTTGTGTTTGTTGTATGGAAGTAAATTATATTGTTGCATTTAAAGGTAGGCTTACATGTTCTTGCTGATTGCCAGCGCCATCTAGAGGCACAGTAAGAACCGTAGCTTATAGTTACTCGTCAAATTATTACATTTAATACTTTAGAGCATTAATACTACTGATAATTGCGATTTTTACAAGTTATGTGTTATTGTGTTATATGTGTTGTCCTGTAGCAAAACAAAATCCATGCGGGAATGTACGTAAACCAACTTTGACGTTTGATTGGTAATTGGACATGACGTCACCAGAAAGGTTGTCAATTGTTAGGTGATGTTTAGGTTGAATTGCGCCCGCTGATTGTTTTAGACAATGGTAGCCTTCCAGGAGGCACTCGTCTGCACGAGGGGCTGAACATGAAGGCTACCAGCGGTCAAAACGGCCTCACACTTTGTATATTATCGTGTTTAGTTGTGCTGCACATATCTATGGTGGGGAATATGGCCTCTCCGTCACACTTTGGGGTTGCATCAACGCAAGGTCACCGAACTCGAAACCCAAAGCAGAGGAACCAGTATTATAAACCTCTCGTAGAAGGCCATACTGAAGGCGAAGGCGTGCGACTCATGTTAAATTTATACAGGATAGCGACGGATCCAGATGGAAAACCAAAGCAACACAAGATATTTAGATCCAATACTGTAAGGTTGTTGAAAGCTTCCTCAGCTAAAAAGCACTTTCTCCCAACGTCAAATGGTAAAGCCCTTTCATTGCTCTCATACATATCTGTATTAACCTTTACAAGTATTGCTTTATGTTGTAGAAGTAATGATCTATTGTTTATGTTGTCCTAATCTGCCTTGGAATTTAGCCTTTAATCAGATTAATTTAAGCAATTTATTAAGGTGTGTTTTTGTCTGTTTTGCTTTGTCTCCTCTCTGTAACACTTATTGGACTAGACCTTCAGTACACATACACTGTGAAATATGAACTGAGAAACCTTTCATTGGGCAATCTGGTGAAGGCGTCTTTTATGCACCTGAGGTCTCCTGTGGCATCCCATCTTCCATTCATCTGTGAGGCTAGGGTCACCTCTTCTCAAAACCTTTCTGAGAGTGACCATGTCGCTATGGGGCCCCGAAGCCAATGGACTGAATCTGATGTTACAAATTATGTTTTCCAGTCAAAGGGTGAACAATTATCCCTCTTTGCCCATTATCGATGCTCAAAAGGAGACCATGCCAGGTCTATTGTAAGACCTGTTACGCAGAGAAAACAATTTCCACCTCAAAACCATCTTAGAGCTCCTGTTTTGCTACTCTTCCTAGAGGAAACCAAGCAACCCATGGAGAGGGTAAAGTATTTTACGCCCCTTGCCCGTCCCAGCACAAGGACCCGCCGGTCTAGGGAGCCCGGCAGCATTGTTTCTGACATCCCTAACTACAAGCAGGGGCCAAACAGTGTGGTGAAAAACCAGTGTAAGCTGCACTCCTACCGTGTGGCCTTCAAAGACCTAGGATGGGACCACTGGATCATTGCACCCCACAAGTACAATCCTCATTACTGCATGGGAGACTGCCCTCGTATTCTCCATTATGGCTACAATTCACCCAACCATGCAATCATGCAGACATTTATCAGCGATCTTGGTATTGCAGATATTCCATTACCCTCTTGCGTTCCATATAAATACAAACCTATCAGTGTGCTGATGATGGAGAGGAATGGAAACATAGTTTATAAAGAATATGAGGACATGATTGCAGACTCCTGCACCTGCAGATGACTTTGGGCTTGGGTCATAATAGGAAAAGAACTAATTAGTGCTAAAGGACAATGGGAATTTGTACCAGTGCTAGAAAACTAAACCGAATAGGCAGGCATGCAGTGCTATGTGAGTTTGGATTGCCTGGTTCCTGGAAGTACCAGAAATCTGACAATGACTTATCTGTAACACATCTGAAGTGTGGACAGTAATCCATCTAGTCTCATCTCTCAGTACCAGACATTTTGGGGATATAGTTAAGAGTAATGGTTTCTGCGATTGTGGGCCTGTTAAATTAATGTTCCATGTTCTTTTTTCTTTTACTAAATTTGTTGTTGGTTTCTATGTATTTCTGTCTAGAGTTTGTTCATGTTACATGTTACTGTATGTAATGTATTTATAAAAAGGGATGAAAGTAGGATTTTGAACATTTTGGCACTTTATTAAAAAACACTGTATTGAAATGTCTGTTAAAAAAAGAAAAGAAAAGAAAAGAAAAAAGGATGAGAAAATATGGAGGGAAAAACAAGAGCTTCTGATCAGTTGACTGTATAGATTGCTGTTGCATTGTAGCCTCCTATTACATCTTGCCCATATTGGACTGAGGCATATGCAGTGTGCAGTATACTTATGAATTAGACACTTTCATATATTCCAGATTTCATAGAGAGAAAATAATTAACCATGCACCTAATATTAATTTTTAATGTCATGACGAAAGATGAAATAAAAAGGTATTTTGGTAAGAAAAAGCAAACTTCAGCATGTTTGTTTTGTGGTCATTTGTCCTAAAACATGAACATAAGTAGCTGATGTTTAAATTTATCTTGAGCTGGATTCTTTGTTATTGAGCTGCCAGATGTAAAATGTGGGTGAGATTTTTAAAAAAGCCTGTTGTAATCTTTGGACCATTTACAGACAATGTAAAGCTTGTTTCCCACAGAAATGTCAAGCTCCAGTCTGATTGGTTAACTTCTACAAATTCAGGATGTACAGGTTGGCTTCTAATCAGTCCAATAGGAAAAACAAACATGTTTACATGTTTTCCAGGCTGCTATAATGATTGCTTAAGAGTAGGAAATAATCATTGCATTTGACAAGGTTTTGCTTAACAAAGTATTGATTTGTCACTTATTTGTCTTCTGTTTCATTTTGAGCGGTATTGGATTTTTTTTATTTATCCACCTTTTCAATCATACAGCCCTTGCCAGACAGATCTTGGCTAAAAAGAATAAGCTACAAATTGACTTTATCTTGATAGTCAAAAGTCTTTGTGACTTGCATATGTCAAAACCTTTATAAATGCCTAAAATTCCCTTTTAGCATATTTGTTACCAAACAGTCACTAAAATGCCCTATGGATAAGGATATTACACATTGTATTGACCCCAGTTTTATCATCTCATTAATTTGACACTTAAAAGTAAAGAAATCATTTGAGCTACAACAGTTAAAACCTTTTTACAGATCCTCATTTATGCTTAGTCAAGTGCAGGTAGACAATTCTACTAAGACATGGATTCTACTAAGAACTGGATGGGTTTGCTGAAGCCCTTTTCTCCTCTTTGGCAGCTGATTAGTGTTACAGTTCCCGATGGGATAGTGTACTTTGTCTGCAATCTGTTGTTTGAGTGCCAAAACTGATAAACGTGAAATTGGGACAGCAATTTCTATCAATCACCCTGGACCCCTAAGAAAACCCCCTTCAATAAATTGTCATTTTACATTTTTTACTTAAGACTACTGGTGGAAGGAATTTAGTTTCTTATCTTTTTAAATGATAGCATGTCCTAGTATTGCATCATTTTTTTATCTGTTGAAACAAAAGATTAAATAAGAACAACAATTTCAAGTTTGTTCGTTATGTCTATGTAAAGTGATTTTTGTTTTTCACATTTAACCTTTGTTTTACTCTCTAGTCAGAACAGCCTATATTTATTTACAGTTCCATGTGCGTTCAGAAATGTATTTTATGTTTTGTCAGTGTTATACAATTTTTCCGGGTCAGTTTGCCTGTGCAAGAGATACTTTTAACGTATTTTCTTACATTATAACAGTTCTTCTATGCTATAAATTTGACATCTGGTCATCTGGTTATTTACTGTGTATGAACTAAAGAATAGTATTGTCTCAAATAGGACATTTTTTCTTTTTACCACATAGAAGCAGTTTTACAATTGAGTTTTAAATGGGTGCAACACTGACTCCACCATATTTAGCCACTTTTTCTTTCCACTGTCAGGAAAGCGGTAACTGTTGAGTACACCTGTGTCCAAATGCCCAACATTAAACACTGACTGAACAAATACATTACTGTTTCACTCATATTGCGTTTCTCAGTGTGAACACATTACATTATCAAAACGGCATGAAGTAGTGCAGTGTGTAATAGTAATAATCTATCCTGTCAGATGTGCCCAGGTGAGCTTATGTAAACAGCAACACAACTGACTACAATATGGTCAAGAGCTGATTATAACCATTACACTTGACCCCTAGACCCGCTTAACCTTTACAGATTTCATGTGACATCGATCAATCAAGTTTCTGTCACACATGAAGAAACTTTGATAAGTTCAGCCATGAGCATGTTATGACTAATACAGTGGGCATGCTAGAAATGTTTAAAACAAAGCCACCAGCTTATGAAATAGTACACAGTATTATTTATGTGAACTGAAAGCCCCAAGAGGATAAGCAACATCATATCCAGTAAACACCATGAGTCAGTTTGAAACCTTTGTGATGAGCTGGAACAGTGATCCAACTCATCTGACTCTTTGCCATGTTTGCTGTCACTCAGCAGCTTGTTTTCTTTTTATTCTCTTTTATGTTGTTCTTTAACACATAGGCCTTTTAATCAGTTATTATTCTTTTGTCAAGGACTCTGCTTGCTGACAGGAACCTTGAAGACACAATCTTTAGTTTTTCCCTTGACACAGTCACCTCTGGCTGTCTCTCTAGAGGCATTAAGGCATAAATCTATAAAGCTGTAAACAAACAAAATACATCTCTGCAGAAATTTCAGTCATATTGGATTGTTGTACTATAGACATCTTGGGACCCACATAAGCAGCTCATTGGTTAAATAATTAATAAATTCATTGTATATGATCATTCATTTATCATTTAGGCTTTGTCTAAAAATAACTGTGTAAAATTGAAAGGATTCGTTTTTTCCCCCCAAGTCATTTCAAAACTGCATAATAAACAACTAAATTGGAATCTCTCCTTTCGTCATTGTACCTTAAAATGCTGATAAGCACATGCCCAGAATGTGGCTGTTTTTTTTATCCCTCATTCCACTCGTTTTTTTATTATTCCTTTCTTCTCACAACCCTAGCTGCATTCTCTCACAAGTCTCAAAGGACAGCTTTTTCCAGTCGCAAACATTAAGCAAACATGTGTCACTTTTGGTTATGAGAAAAGCGGAGAGATAAGGAGAAAAAGAGTGAGAGAGAAAGTGAGAGACGTGAGGGAGCGATGTCTGTTATGCTGGCTGGAGAGTATATAAGACAGTGCATCGTCCCTGTAGTTAGTGTTGCTCTGAGTTTACTGTAATAGAACTTTCAGTCATGCAGGAGCAGAGTGCTCATAACAGAGGGACTGTTCTAGTCTGGTGGCTGGTGTTTTTGGTGCTTGTCCAGCAGGTATTTATGATTATTGCATTTTTTTTTATTGTGATTCTATTTTTCTGATTTTGTTCTACCTCTCTGCTTAAGCTTCTACATTAAATTTATTCATAGTTCTCCAAAATGTTTATTTAAACTACATTTACGTCCTCTCAGTTTGACGTTTTATAGTAATGTTTTTTATAGTACCTAAAAAACTGTGTTTTTTGTAGTATGGCTTAACCCTATATTGTTTATAAAGTATTGTTTAAACCTACAAGGAACAACATGTTGCCCAAATATTATATAGCTTTTTGTTTTCATTGTTTTACTTTTGCTTATTGTTAAAAAAAATTAAATACATCATATACAACATATTATTTAAACCAAATAAACAATCCTGCTTAATGTCCATCACTAAAACAGAATGGATAATATATTATTTTGGTTTAATTAAATGCACATTAAGTTTTTATTAGTATATAACTGAAATATATGTTGTGCTTCAGGTGGCCCTCAATCCTGTGCCACAACCGGACAAACCCTCAACATCTGAACAAGAAGTTCAAAGGTCACTTAAGAGAACAGCTCGAATGACCCCATTATGGAGAATCATGGGTACTAAACCTCATGGAGCTTATTGCCAGAACAACTATGAATGCTCTACTGGAACATGCAGGTTTGTGCATTTCTGCATGTTTTGCTACTCCCAGTATCATATTTTGCGTTGCTGTCTTTCAGTACAGTAAGTTCAGTAAATCAAGAAATGGAATTTAAGTATGAAATAGAAGTGTAAGAATTCTCACTTATTCTTCATGTTTGATTTTGTTAACAGAAAAGGCCACTGTTCCTACAGCCAGCCGATTAATTCCTAAAATGAAGACACTTCTTTCCTGTGATGTGAAGTTTTAAAGGCTGACGTGACTCCACTCACCATCACGCATGTACCAAACAGAATCAGATGACGCTTGATTCAGTGACCAGTGAATGTGCTGTTAATCATCAGTTAGTTAGACATATAGTCAAGGCTATGGCTAAGTTTTCTAATGGGTAATGTTACAAAGCACTTTCCCATGTGGTGGATAATTGTGCTTATCATAAGGTACATAAAATGTGGACTCACTTGAGAGTGCAAAGAAAAATCTACATAACCTCATAACCTACAGTACATGTGTAGTGTTATTGCTACATACTGGAAGCATTAGTTGGATTTGCATGACATTTTCTAAGATGGAGGGAAAATGTTATATTACATGTATCACACAGATTTCAGGTGGTGCTAGGAAGGTGATGTGTGTAATTAAAGGAGAATGTCATTTTGGGCCAGTTTCCCAATGAGTATTATTAGACCCAAATGAGTATCAAATGATCCCTATAATCAAAAGCTTATCTTAGTCCAAAACGGAAACTGGTCCATAACATTGTGGAAGTTATATGTGGAAGTGTAAGAACGCTTCATGAAGTGCTTTCTTACAGCCTGAATGTCCTCAAACCAAATGTCGTTGAACTGGAGTTAGTGCAGAAAAAGGGACAGAGAAGGTGCAAAGTTTGCCATTATTGATCATGCCTACATATTATTAACCATTTCCCTCCATCCTTTGCCTTTATCTTTGTGTGCTTACGTTGGTAGTATTTAATATCATATCATGTCCAGACCTGTCTCTCTTCATGTTGTTATATTCTAGTGTTTTATTGATTTGACAGCCAGCTCATCACATTGATCCAGACATGGATTTTTAACCATCCTTATTAATATTTGATTACTTATTTATTATATTCCTCTATTCATTTTGTATGCCTCAATAATTCATATAAAGCTCATTTTTTAAATATCTCACTATAATGTTTCTATAGGATTTTTGTCGTGTTGTGCATATCACTGTACTGTTACTCTATGCTAAACTATATTTTATATACTAAACTCTATACAAAATATATGTATTATATATTTATATACTAAACTACGTTTTAGGGTTTTGAAATAAACTTTTGTTCAGAGAAAATCAGATTTTAATTGATTTAATGTATTGCCTATACAGCACAGATCACTTCAGTTTGCCAACAAATTTAGCAGCCGGCAAACAGTGAAAAAGATTTCAAAAACAATGTGCAAGTCTCTCTTTTCTTCCATATGAAACATATTTAAAATGTATTTGAAAAAGTGTAAATTGGCCAGTGGAGCTAACCTTCAATCACAGATTGTCACTCAAGTCTCTGCAGATGCTGATCTGCCACCAGGAACTGGTGCAGCACTCAGCCCAGTCTGGATAACATGGCAGACCCAAGCTTACAAGAGAATAGCCAAGCATGTGCAGTGCAAATCTGCAACATATTTTAGTGTTCACAGTAAAAACAAACGTTTCTGAGACGATGACAAGCATAACGAAATGAAATAACCATTTTAGATGCTCTTACTTTAAGATATGTTTTAAATCTCATTTCTTTTTCTGACATTATTATCTGACGTTATTATTTTCATTCACATTTCCGGCCTGTTACAAAATACTAAATCAAAAATAGAAACAATTTTTTGAATCATCATTTGAGTCATTTAGTTTTGGAACAAAATCTCTTGACACTTTCAGAACAGGATTTTACAACTTTCTGTATTAAAGGAAGTATATGATTAACAAATATTTTGTCTTTACAAAATAGTGCAATCACTGCTCAAGACTAAAACTGACAGGGTGATGATAAAAAGAGACAGAACAAATTAAGACAAATTATCTTGAAATTACATTAGAGAAGATGTGATGTAGAAGATGTGTATTTTTATGGACTTTGTTCTTTTACACATTTACACACTTTGTCCTGTTTCTTCTATACTGACATATTAGGCATATGTCATTGACATTATTTAGGTCCCCCTTATCTTTAAAATATTGCCGCATGTACTGTCTCTAAGGAAAACAAGATAGACATGGAACGATTCAAGGTTATTTGAACCACACTAGCCATTAAATATTTTTAATATGTTTAAACTTTAAAGAAACTTTGACCTTCATATGAATTGTCAGCTGTTTTTAACTGGACTGTTTTAAGTAAATTTAATGTTGGGTATTCAAACAAATGTGCATTGTAAGGATGTGACTATGCTGCCACTTTGTGGACGTGAGTGATACAGACTGTTACAGATTGTGCAAAGGTGACAGTTATGTATGATGAATGTCTGAATTATTTAACCAAAATTAAACCAAGTTAAATAAATACAGTAGTACAAAACTTTGAAATAAAAAAATTTAATTGCTTTTACATCATTGGCAGAAACTTTTAATCAAAACGACACAAACTTGACTTTTGATATTGTTATAGCACCAGTTTAGCGACAGAAAATGTCTCTCCAAAAAAGTTTGGTAGTTTCCTAATTATGTTTTAGATATGTATGTATGACCCAATATAAAAATGTGTCCAAACATGTTAAATTTGATTTCTTTTCTGTCCTTCAAAACTCACTCATGTCATATGAGCACAGGTCCAGGGTGACGTTAGAAACATGACGTCCTCTCTGTAATTTTGTGAAATACACTATCTGTTTGTGTGTTTATGTGAACACCACAATCACTTAAAAATAAATCATTTTAAAGCTGGTTTGAATTGTTAAACACACACTTTCGTTTTCTTAATTTATTGTCACTGCTGAGGTGTTATTTTGAAAAGTCGGAGGATCCTCCCAGCTGGACTGGCTTCATTGTGACAGCTCGAGTGTGCAGTGCGCAAGTTATTCACTTACCTTCCGGAGTTTGCCCGTTTACGCTGTCAGGTTTGTTTATGTTCGCTGTATGCATGCAATGTAGTCTTTTTCTCAGATTTATCAGATTGTTCTGTGAGCCATACGTTTTGACGCTAGACACGTATGAGGTGGACCAGTCTTGCAGTTGAATCAAGGGCAGCATACTCTCGTTTAGCAACTTTGTGTCAAATCGCCCATCTTACCCCCCCTTTCTTATTGCCCTCCAATGTAACGTGTGTGTTTATTTCAGAAGGATGTTGCGGGTTCTTAAACCATAAACGTCTTTCACAAACTTGCTAGGAACTGAAATGAGGAGTCGCAGCAATTCTGGCGTTAAACTTGACAACTACGCACGGATAGTTCATCAGACTATTCTGCGTCACCAAGTGAGTGTTTGCAATTCTACAGGCGTTCAACTGTTGACGCTTTACAAAACAGTTTATAAACGTGCAAACCAAACACGTGCTTTCATGCCCTGAAGTTACGATGTTTCCACCACCCTTTCGATCTGCCTTCACTTCTTAAATCTTGATTCATACATTTGGAATAAAAGGTACCTAGCTAACAGGGAACGTTATCAAAAGTGTGCCTAATGTTCTTTCAAAGTTTCCTGAAAGTTATAAACAAAAAGTCCTTGCAGTAACGTTAGTAGAACGTTTTTTAACGTTATATCATAGTTCAAAGACGTTATTCATGTTGTCAAAAATGTTAAAGAATTCAAATAGTTCGAATATCGTTTTGGCAACCAAAGAGTAATAATACAACGTCCAAAAACGTTAATACAACGTCTAAAAACGTTTTGAACGTTCCTAGAAGCATTTAACTGTGTTGGTAACTTGTAGGATCCAGTGACGGGCCTGTTACCAGCAAGCAAAGAGCAGCCTGATGCCTGGGTGAGGGACAATGTCTACAGCATCCTGTCTGTGTGGGCACTCAGTTTGGCTTACAGGAAGAATGCAGACCGTGATGAAGATAAGGCTAAAGCCTATGAGCTGGAACAGGTAGAGACTTAATGCTTATTTTTAAACATTTCTTTATTGAGGGACCTAGCTTGAGGTGTCAGTTCATTGTCAGAGGTTAAACTTAACGTGTTGTCTGTTTTAATTAGCCCAAAATAGCTTTATACATATGCTTGGGAACCAACAAACAGTTTAGCCCACACACAGACTAAATATGATCAGCTAGCTGATTACACAGTACGTGACCATAGACTGGTGGAAACAATTTAAAATGTAAAACTAAATTTGAAATGATACTGAATTAAAAGTATGAATATTCAGTTGACTTTAAAGTATGCACAAATCGCGTTTTATAGGTTGTTTGTTTTACATTAGTTCATGTTGTTATAGAGAAATGTCAGTTATCGTTTCGTGCCCTGCTGTGTATGTCAGTGTGTAAACGGCCTCTTGACAGAGAGCTCACGAGTGTCATGTTACACTTTGCTGTGCTATTAAATGAAGAGCGGAAAGGTCAGAGTTGAGCTTGTGTTCCAAGTGTTGTGTCTCTTCTCTGTTTCATGGTCTCTCAGAGTGTAGTGAAGTTAATGAGGGGACTGCTTCAGTGCTTCATGCGGCAGGTATATCCATTTACACTCGCCCACTACACTACATAGTCAACATTTTTTAAAGATAAAGTAGTACAACATACTGGTGTATGTACTAGTGTATAAACTTAAAACATCATCTTTTACTATTTTTGCCCTAAACATGTATGTGTATAAATGCACATAATTGTGCAGTGCATCAATTAGACTGTATGGAGGTGCAGAATACAGATTACCACTTTGCCTAGTATGTATTATCTAAAGTGCGTACTTGCTCTCTCATTTTATCAGCTAGACAAAGTGGAGAAGTTCAAGTACAGTAAGAGCACTTTGGACAGCCTCCATGCCAAGTACAACACCCACACCTGCGCTCCTGTGGTGGGTGATCGGGAATGGGGACATCTCCAGCTTGATGCTACGTCCCTCTACCTGCTCTTCCTAGCTCAGATGACTGCCTCAGGTACACCTTGCTTAAACCTGGCATAACAAATGTCTTATTTACATTATATTCATTAAGACACTTGGGCCGGTTGTGGCCTACTGGTTAAGGAGTCAGACTTGTAACCCAAAGGTCACTGGTTTGATTCCCAGTGCCGGCAGGAAACAGCTGAGCTGTCATTGAGCAAGTCACCGTACCTTCAATTGCTCCCCAGGCAGCCGCAGTGAAATGGTTGCCCGATGCACTATGTACACTAACTGCACGGGTTAAATGCAGAGGACAAATTCTGAGTATGGGATACTTCACTTACTGTGTGTTGCATTATTTTAGGCTTGCACATTGTGTACACTCAGGACGAGGTGGATGTGGTCCAAAATCTGCTGTTTTACATCGAATCTGCCTACAAAGTGGCTGTAAGTCTCAGTATCTAGGTATCTAATATAGGTTATATATATATTCAAATACATATATATACATTTTCCTTTATAAACCCAATTCACTGTAGTCTGTGATTATTATTAAAGGATTGCTGTCTGTACCTAATGTTGTTTCCTGATTGTTAAGGATTATGGGATATGGGAGAGAGGTGACAAAACCAATCAAGGGATCCCTGAGCTTAATGTCAGCTCAATCGGCATGGCAAAAGTGAGTCCAGCAAATCAAGGGAAAAAATTAAAGCAAATCAAATCTCACCGTCAGTCAACTAGTCTGTATCTTACACTTGCTTACTCACCCTCACACCATCACACTCATAATGTCATCTATCCTCTTTGGCCAGCTGAGAATTCTCAGACTGCCATAACACCCGCTATAAATGTCTGTAGTGAACATGACACAATGTAACCTCAACTGGGCCTCTGGTATAAGTGCTTCTTCCCCACTTTCATTGGCAACTTCTGTCATTCCCATGTGCTTCTCTTGTGACACTTTCTCAGGGAGTAACACGTTTGATGTTCTATCACAAAAGCTCAGTTTAAGGGCAGAGAACTAGCTCTTAACCTTATTTTAACACAATGTACCGGCACTGGTTATCAAATTCTTTTTAGTGTAATATTAGTTTGAATTCAAATAAATGGATACAAAAAAAATGAATTGCTCCAGCCCTGATTACTCTTCATACTAAATAAAACTTTAAAGGCGGGGCAGAATATGCTAAATTTGTGCTTGGATTAAGAGGGGCCTAATGAATGAACAATGGATTCGTTGTGGTCTGTAAATTGACATTGGGATTCTGAATGGACTCTTTGTAACTACAGGCAGCACTTGAAGCTCTAGATGACTTAAATTTATTTGGGGCCAAAGGGGGTCCTGGCTCTGTGGTTCATACATTGGCAGACGATATCCAGCACTGTCAGGTAGGGCCATCAAGATTTCTTATGCTTTTGAACATCAGCAGGTTTGATAAATTGATCACACGGTATTACTTTCTTTTCTGAAATCTACTATTTTCTCTCAGTCCATTCTGAGCTCCATGTTACCCAGAGCTTCAACATCTAAAGAGGTGGATGCTGGCCTTCTGTCCATCATTTCATATCCAGCCTTTGCTGTGGATGACATGGAATTAGTCAACATCACTAAAGAGGAAATCATCTCCAAGCTCCAGGTAAGAAGTTTATCATGACGAGGGTCAGTTGGCCTATTTGTTTTGTTTTGTTTATTTTGACAAACCTTTTCTGTTGTTTATAGGGAAGATATGGCTGTTGTCGTTTCCTTAGAGATGGCCACAAAACTCCTAAAGAGGTCTATATATCCAGTGCACACAGACAAAGCAGACCACACATTTAGTATAGGGAAATTTACTGACTACACAAATAATAATTCTGTTGAACTGTAGTCTGTGTGTTGAAGCCAACACATTATTGCCAATATTAAGAGTTAATTATTATGGTAATATCAGGCTGTGTAACTGTTATTGTATATATCTAATTATGTCTAATAATAAACTACAGTACCTTTTAATATATAACTTACTTTTTAATAGGATCCTAACAGACTGTACTATGAATCTGCTGAGCTGAAGCTATTTGAAAACATTGAATGTGAATGGCCACTTTTCTGGACCTACCTGATTCTAGATGGCATCTTTATCAACAGTCCAGAGCAGGTAACAGCTGATGTCAAACATTTACATGCATGTTTATGTCCAGCCATCTTTTACACTTTTCATTAGTGTGATGAAATGTGATCAGAAAAGATGATTTCTACCCTTCACATAAAACAAGAGTTTTAGAGAACTAGTACATCACTCGCTTACAAAGCATCACAGAACTGCTTACCTCTCCTTTCATAGCTACATTTACAGATGCTTGTCATCGCATGGTATAATGTGCATGCTAACACTCAGTTGTGAGGACT
>JAZGTJ010008478.1:0-20963 GCA_036877575.1 Botia almorhae
GGATGTAAGGTAAGAGGTTTGTTTCAATCCGTACGTTTAATATAGGAGCAAAATTAATTGTGATACGTACCTTAGCAACCACCACTAAATAAAATCTATAGTCTCACCCCTGTTGCTCTATGCATATATGTCAAGTATGTATGAGTGTGCATCTAGAGGGTTCGAGGCGGGGGGTGGGTTGGGGTTATTATCTCACTGTAGATAAGTGCTGTCGGTACGAATTAGGCTCAGCTCAGAGCTGCCTGTCGGTGTTAACCCGTGGCTTTCTCCTAATTAATCACACAGCGGGACAAATCCATACCACCATTTAAATGGCAGGACCGGAGCAGATGTCATTTGAAGACATTATTCAGAAATTGACGTTGTAATAAATCACGCTGGCACTAGATCAGGAACATGGCTTTATAGGGATAAAGGTATAGCCTCGGTGTGCATCCTTACACTGAATCCAGCAGAGGCCAAGTGGTTATACACACAGAATATGGTTAATATAGTGCTAGTTTTACTTACTGTTTTTTGTGGTGTGTGTTGTAGGAATAGCTAATAGGGAACAATGAATAGGAAATAAAACTAATATAAAGGAGATCTCTTTAATATCTCTATTATATCTATTTAATATTTCTTTCATATTTAATATGTATATATGTTGTTCCTCCTAGACAACAATAAGATTGAAAGGAGAGCTTTTTTTCTCCTGAGAAGTTTCTTCTGAGGAAAATAATCTCACATATGTTTCTTAGGATGAAAGTCTTTGTAGTTTACTATAAAGCAATTGTCATACATTAAAATATATATATGATATTATATTTTAATGTTTGACAAATGCTTTATTTGCCGACTTTTATTGCTCCTGAGGGAACTCGAGGAGAAACATCTGACACAAAGACAAGCAGTTCATGAAGCAACATCACGTTAATAGTTTGAGTTTATCAGTCATAAGTTATGAAGTATGAAAAAAGCAACATCAGAGCACAACAAGTTTCCTCATGGACCGTGGCGCTTTTTACTTGAGGGGAAAACATGTAAGAGGAGACATTTATTTTTTTGGCCGTCTCCAAACGTGAGGAGACACCTGGCGTAACTCAGTCTTTTCTCGTCTCACTTAGCACTCATTTGGGGGTGTAATAACACACAGTCAAGACGCAAAATATCAGACGAGTGCGAATACTGTAACTTCATCCAGATTAAAAAAAAAGATTTGCAATGGAAACATTTCACTGCTACAGCTACAGTCGGACTCTCCTGCTATTAAAGAATCATGGCTCATGTCAGTGGAGAGCATTTCAAAGGCCTTATTCAGGATAGTATGAATAATTTATCACGAGAGAAAAGTACGCCGTTTTTCAAAACAGTGAGGACGGGATTTCGTACCTCGCGATTTTGCGAACTCAAATCATCAATTTGACCGTGGCATAATGAGGGTAACCTCCAAAACTAACGTCTGAAGTCTGACTGCCGATGGACCGGTCGTGATGTCAACATATAACGGGGTTATATTGATATATGAGGTATTGTGCGTTTTCATAAAGTGAACTCTCAGAGATGAGGCTTATGATGAAATATTATGTTATATATTGTGCACTGTTGAAATAAACATTAGGATTTGGCTTGTGGGCGAGTTTTTCAGTCTTGGTGATACTCTATAAACGCACAAACGTAACTATGTATTATATATTCTCTATATATTATTATTTGCTTAGATCAGAACATACAATCGTTTTGAAAATAGTTACCCAGCAAACCGGGAATGTTCTCAGAACATTAGCTAACGCCCCCTAAAAGTTCTGTCAAAGTTATCACGAAAACATTCTTGCAGTAATATTAGTAGAAAATTATATATTCTATATCAAAATTGTTATTGTTAAATGTTGTTAAAATTGTTAGTGGAATGCTTTAAAATGCTGAAAAAAGTAGAATTTAAAAAGTGGAATAACGTTCTTAGAAGCAAACAGTAACGTTAATAAAATGTCTAGAAAACGAGCTGTTTTAAACGTTCCTAATGTTCAGAATAACATTTCTGTTGTTTTTATTACTTAATAGAAGCATTAGGTAAACTTAGGTTCTTACAACCTAAAATTGTTGGAATTTCTTTTTGCAACAACTCCTAACCAAGTGTACAGTAAGATCATGTGCTATCTTAGTGCCTTTGTGAGCTGGCAAGCTACAAATCTCCGTTTTCTGGAGGATTGATTTATTAGGCAGCGAGGGGTCACAGGATCAGCCATCTGCCCTGCGGAGTGAACATTTTAGCCCTGCTGCCATTTATCACTTCCAGACAGATTACAGATGCTGGGATCAGAGGGGGGCTGGAGCTTAATGAACCTGGAGCGTGGGGCCTGGGCATGAGGACAGCTCCAGATTCCACCGTCTTCAGGAAACATGTACTGTGTCTGAAGTGGCCGTGCCCTGACACGACAGGTTGTGTTGTCGAGGGCAACCGCAGTCGCCCACAATTAGATGGAAAAAAGATCATCATGAAAATATGAGCGCTCGGTGGCATTTACCCAGAATTCCACGGGCAAGCTGACAGACCACATACAGCATGTGCAGAAGTTCCACACTGTGTGTGTGTGTGCACAACCACTTATTACAGTCTTTAAGACACGAGGAGTGCACCGAGTTATTAGAGAAAAATACCTTATGTAACGAAATATCTTACAGTTACGAAAGAAATGTCTACTGCAAAGTTAAACTTTGTTTTTTTTTGATGGAAAGAATTAAAGTGTTTTGGCTAAAAACAGATGAGAAGAGAAATAACTGCAGAGCCCCGAGGCAAAAGGGTTTAAATTCTTCAAACTGTTGCTTGCGGGGTTTAAACACAAGGTTAAGCACAAGGTTCTTGATGATGGATGGATTGATGGATGGATGGACTCTGGAGAACTGAAGGTCTTTTCACACAGTTGCTCCACTTCTGTTTGGCATTTTCTCCTGCGCCGGCAGATGTCTGTCTGTGATTACAGACGCCTGTTGCCTTGATTTCTGGCAAGCAAACCCTGCGGAAATATCAACTGATAATGAATCATTAGGCTAACAGTTGTGGAACTTTGAACGACTGGAACTTAGCCAAAGTGGAAGCAGACATTCCAGACAAGCGTGTCACGTATTCATTTGCCTACAGAATGTTTAACAGGACAATGGCAAACCCGACCGTTACCCGGCAACATAAGAACAATAATGAGAATGACTTAATAACTCTGTGTTTGAACGCATGAAAATATTCTCTCGCTGGGAAGCTGTGGAAAAACCCGTTAACGTAGCGTTAGCGCGTTAAACTTAGCGTATTCGCAGCCGTTGTTGTTTGAGTCTGCGACAGGAAGGTGTACGTCTCTCTCTCTTTAGGGATATGTTGACAGTTATCACTCTGTAAGAGGTTGGCGATATGTCACATCATTACTAAGATCCCCTAGGATATAGTGTTTAATTTTTTATGCCACACTGAATCCGGGATGCACGTTATTAAAATACGGATCAGCATTCTGTTCCCAGCATGCATTGCGGGTCTGCACTGGAGCAGCTTAATGTGCATTCTTAAGGTTTACCGAAAAATATGTTTCTGTAACTAAAACTAAGAGATACATTGCAGCTTATGATGCTGTGAAGTGTCACCCTGAGGGTGAACTGTACTTTTTGGATGACATCCATGTTATTACATATTTTCTTAGAAGGCACTGACAGGTCAGATGAAAAAGGCACTTTCTGTGTGTTTACTGTAAAGACCCTTCATTTAACTGACAAACTGAAATTGCGGCGGTCAACGGACGTTCGACAATAATATGCCATCCAAAAATAAGGTTAAGTGTTTTTGAAAGCAATCTTCGACCCTTATCCCCAGGGATAGTTGTGAGTCATCTATGAGTGAACCTTTGGGCATTACACAGATTAAAACCAATGTGAAAACTGGACCTTTAGATACACAAGCAGCGGATTACTTAATGCCTGAAGCATAGATAATCTTGAAGTATGAGTAATGAATAATGAGCCGAATCAGTTTTAGCAGGACCTTTGTCTTCTGAAAGTCTGTGAATTTTCATCCCTGAGGTCGAAATGTTGATGTATTAGCCAGCAGATGGGCGACAATTACTATTTCAGTCTTCTGCAGCTGTGTAAATGTGAGGTGTGGGCTGGATGGTGTTTGGTGCTGTCAAGTGGAGTTGCAA
This sequence comes from Botia almorhae, assembly GCA_036877575.1. Classification (NCBI taxonomy): domain Eukaryota; kingdom Metazoa; phylum Chordata; class Actinopteri; order Cypriniformes; family Botiidae; genus Botia; species Botia almorhae. The sequence continues at coordinate 4,158 of JAZGTJ010008478.1, forward strand.
AAATATCGTAATTACGAGTTACGTGTGCATGAATGACCAAGCGATGTCTAATTTTCCTGCGGGAAGCTCTGCATTCTCAATTATACCTGACATTAGCTGGTTTGTTTCTCTGCTGTATGGTGGGATAAAACTTCCCTGCTAACAATTTAAGGGTAAATAATGTTTTCTTAACTTTACATTATAACAAGTAACAAAAATGTTAAAAAGGGTTATTTTGAAAGTTCTAGGAACCCTCAAAGGGTCTAGTTTTTAGAAGTATTGTGCTTGATTATAAACATTATTTAAACATTTTAGAATGTTTATAATGTTATTTTTAAACCTTTTATAACGTTTTCACTATGTTCCACTAACTACTTAAGAATTAAGCTTTTGATATATATGATATATAATGTGAAAGAAACGTTCTACTAACGTTACTTTAAAAAAAGATTTGATAACGAAAACTTGAGAGAACTTTTAAAGAACATTAGCCAATGTACTGAGAACATTTCCTGTTAGCTGGGTTTGCAGTAGTTTCTAGTAAAAGGTGACATGGCGGTTAGTGGTTAGCGGTTAGCGGTTAGGGCTCGGCTAAAAACATTCAGGGCTTAAGGTCCAGAATCCCTAGAGCAGTCCACAGTCAGATGCTAAATGTAGCTAGCGAAATAGTCGTGTGTATTTCACATAGAATGACGTTTCTTTAATTGGAGACAGCATTTAATAGCACTTTGCTGAGAACTTTCCCCAAAATGGCATCATAACATTATTTGTATCATTATGTAAGAAAGGATCTGAAGCCTGACCTGCTCCGACGGTCTCATCTGAATTCACATCAGGAGATTTACGACTAATAATGATGTCTGACATTTGCGAAAAGCACGATTCGCAATTTATGGTCATAATACCGCAAGGATGGAAAAGGCAGGGTGATAATGACAGCGTCGGCTGTTTTCAGGGCAGTGTCGAAGCTTAGACCTTCAACATGAGGAGAAGTAGCCAGGTTTATTCTTCTGCTGGGTGAAAAGATATTTTTAATTTTGCATGAACCTGTGAGCTCCACGGAAATCTGATTACGATCAGATTCATCTGAATCTGCTGGCATCATCTGTGTGGTATGAAACATGCATGACAAATGAGCAGTGCGTCATTCCTCATCTAAAACTCAACCTACAGCTGAGGTTAGTGTGCTAGATTTACTGTAATATTTATTTATTATTATGATTGCAGCTTTCTGTTTTGATGCATCACGCGTTGAACTATGAACCTTTGGCGAGATACATTGACCCAAGAAAAGTGCCTTTATTGTTATGCAGCAATAGGCTTTAGTCACTTTATTGTCATGAACCAGAATTTGTTACTAGTGGGAGGGGCATTACGGGAGCATTTCATTGGACAAAAATCTATCTAGTGCAGGATGAGTCATCAGTATGTTTGTTTCTATTGTATATAATGGATGCTGCACACAGCCAGCTGCTGTATTATCTTTCTCTCTCTCTCTCTCACTTCTTCAGATGTGCTGGCTGGGGCGTGAGGGAGTGGTAAGGAGTGTAAGCGACAGTTATTTAATTCCATTCAACTACTATTGGAGTTTCAGAAATTACACGCTGTAGCTTTAAGTTCTCTGTTTATCTGCACAATATTCTGGTTTCGGTTGCTTAACAATGTGTGGTAAATCAAGGCCAGTCATGTTGCGATGGGAACCTTTTGTGTATTCGCTAATTGCCTCTGAAGTACTTCCTGTCCATCACAGTGAGGTCCAGCGTAACGCTGACTTGCCTTTAGCTTGTGAGTGGTCTCTCCCTCGAAACTCACTCTCCTTGTCTTTCCATCGCCGAAAAAGAACAGCAGGGAGCGGGCCATAAGGTCAGTCCTCCTCCAATCATCTAAAACACGGCCGAGCCCACCTGCCACTCATCTCTCTGCTCTCACAGCATGCTAGGAAGAAGATGAACAAAAAGACAGCGTATATCCTGCAGGAAGAGAACCATGTGGAAGCTCACCCCATCTGTGTATGAGGTACTGACGCAGGACTGTCAGATTCTCACCGCTGGTCTTCCTCTGAGGGGCCGGCGCTCGGAGGTACAATATGACAGGAAATGTCACGTTTCGTTGCAAGTTTGTCTTGATGAGGTGGATGGTCGACCACAGTCTTCACAAATAGTTCACAGACGCACAAACTTTCATAATTGCCTCTAGGCACATTTCTTTTTAAAATCAATTTTTTGGGGTTGTTTTTTTGGACACGAAAGTCATCGCTGGCTGAAGACTTCACATGGAGGGTGAAGTCGAAGCATAATATCATTCTCAATATATGAACGGTCGGGTCATCAAAGGGTAGAGGTATTGATCGGACGTACCGCTGGTGGAAAGCACTTTTGAGTAGCAGATGAAATCAGCTACAGGTTTTTTTTAAAGGTACAGCATCCATCTGCAGTTCTGTTTGTTTATGTTTATTTAGTGTAAGATAAAACAAAGTTGGCAATCATGCAAGAATGTAGCGTTCGCGTGCAGCGTGAATGCAAAGTGTACGACTTTAAATAGCGAAGGAAACGTTAGGCGTTAGTAGTTGTCTACAAGAATAAATAAACAAACTGAGAACTTGAAAATCGGGGTTTCCTGGAGGAATATTACACATGCAACATTAAAGCTGCAATCTGTTAATGAGCAAGTACACACACAACTCTGTGTTCCTTCCTAGCCTGATTCACAGTGGTAAGCTTACGATAATGATTATAAGTTGTTGGGTACAATTTCTTGGAAAATTTGACATCTGAATCAAGCCAGTCAGTAACCTGTAATTTTGTGTTTCAAACAAAGATGGCGATATATTCCAAAGACAGCAATATACTTTCACTTTAGTTTTGTGTAAAATATAAATTCAGATCCATGCTGCATCCATGATTGTTTTATAATTTATGGTCATAAATTATTACATCTGACCTCGTACCCCTCCGGCAAATCCACTTCTGTACTTCACTTGGTAAAAGTTTCTCACAAACACAACTGAATCAGCTTGAAGCGCAGTGAGTTTCTGTCTCGCACCGGTTTTCAGCGCTCTATAAATATCCCTGCAGTCTAGCGAAGTGACGCGCGCGTTGCATCGTCACGTTTCGCGCCTGCGCGCCGCCGTTAGCTCACAACCACTCAAGGTGTTCACAAGCCGTCGGCCGGTGTGTTTACTTCTAAGTGCCCTAGTCATCACAAATACCTCCAACTCCCCCAGACATCTGGATTGTGTGGATATCTCAGCTCTTTCTGTTATTGTGGCTTGTTTATGGTAAGCAAGGCAGTATTTTCTGCAGTGCCTAGACAAAAAATATTTAAAGCGGAAGTTCACCCCCAAAAATAACGAGAAGTCTGAGGTGATTTACTCACTTCCATGTTTAGCCAGAATGCTTTTTACATGGAACACAAAAAAAGAGTTTTTGAAGCTCTTTACCGTATAATGAAAGTAAAAGTGGACGAGGCGCAGACTGAAACTCGTACAGATTTGGAATGACATGATGGCGGGAAACCATGACGAACGTTTCAATTTTGGATAAATTACTGCTTTAATAAATTACAAATTCTACATTCAATTCATTTATGGTCATTTATGCAAATATTTAGTGTCTTGCTGAACCGCAATTGGCCTTTACCTCTGAGTCATTTGCATAATTACCTCATGTCAGACTGCACGCCAGGGGATCATTATTGAGGTTGTGAATCTGTATAGAAAAGTGTTACAGTGGAAGAATAAAAAAATTAAAAGGTTAGAATTCAGTTCAATAAGATCATCTATGGTCAAAAGCCTCTATTATTTTTAGTCTATAGTTATATCAGATCATACTCGTTCTGTTTCTGTACCGGCAGTAATACAGTACGTTGTATGCCCTAGTTAGGTACTAAGACAGGATTCTAGGTGACAATAGTGGCAAATGTTAGATATTAAAGATTAGCTAAGCCAGTTCAGAGACCTTTTCGGCTAACAGGGAACATTCTCACAACTTGGCCTAACATTCTCAAAACATTCTGTCAGTATATCTTTTTAACATTATATATATACAAAATATTAGTCTGTAGTAGAGATTTAATCTTTCGTAGAGATAAAACTATAAAATAGTTACCTGTGGTTTATTAGTCCGACTGCCAAACTAAAAATGGTTAAACCAAAAGGGACCAAAAGGTTGTGTGAGCTACAGGAAAGCTAAAACATTCCTGTAGCTTTCCTGTAGCTAAAGCTTTCCTGTAGCTCAGTGGTTAGATCATGGCGTTAACGATGCCAAGGTCATGGGTTTGATCCCCGGGATTGCACATGCACAGAAACAATGTATAGTATAATGCAATGTTAAGTCACTTTGGATAAAAGCGTCTGTCAAATGCATGAATCTAAATGTGTGTTGGTCGGGTACGTGTCGCGTCAGCTCTCTGACGTACTGTAAATAGTACAGATGTGGAAAAGGTCAACTGGATGAGGAAAAAGTATATTTTGACAGCTTTATTAAAGTGTAAATTTACCCCGAGGCTTATAATAGACTGAAACCAGTGACTGAAACCAGTAATTGCAAAATTGTCCATATTGAAATTATTATTTTTTTTTCTGGGCTTGAGTGAACTGGTGGCTGATATGTGGCCTATAAAGGACACTGGGGCTAGTTGTCACAAGTGAATATTTCTCAGGGTAAATTGACTTCTGAAAGTCACCTTCTGCATAGTCACGCCGCACTTTAAAATCAACAAACAGCTATTGAGAAAAGCCACTTTTTGCCCAGAGGAAAATGTTGAAATACTGTTTATGGAACGTTATGGTACGTTATGTAAGTTAACCTTGACCATAGCGGGGCATGTTGTCACACTATACGGCAGAAGTTAAACATTTTTAGTCAGGTGTAAACATCAAAACAATTCTGCGAAAAAACTAAAATGTATAAGTGACCTTTGACTGAATTTATGCAAGTGTAGTTTTATTGCATTCCTTTTGTTTACCCAACAGCTATCACAAAATTATCATGATAGTGGAAATTTAGTTTTAACTTTTTGGAGGGCAGAATTGATGATGATTTTGAACTAGATGTTTCAAACCAACAAATGAAAGCACAGCTTTCATATATCACCTAACATTTAGGCATTTGGCAGACGCTTTTATCCAAAGCAACTTTGCAACATTGCATTATACTATACATTGTTTCTGAGTATGTGCAATCTCTGGGATCGAACCCATGCCCTAACCACTGAGCTACAGGAAAGCTTTTAGAAAAGTCCACCAAAGGCACACCACTAAACAACAATGTCTAAAAAGTATATTTATTAAAATATAATGAAAATCTAGTCTCATATTGAAATATAATGAAAATCTAATGAAAGTCTCTATATTTTCATATATTATATATACTGTAAATCTATCATAGAGCTTTACAGTAGTGTGATGATACACAGTGATACTTTCCTGACTGTGTGTGTGTGTTTGTTTTTCTTGTTAAGCGACTATACAGATATTTACAAAGCAAGAGGTGCATTATTGCTTAGAAATCCTGTAATTCTCCCAGGATCTGTGCTTTATTGGTGTTTGTTTTCAGAGCCCAAAATAGGGTGATGCGCGTTCTTGGTTGCTGCTCTCTGTGGTGTGCTGATGATAGATTAAAGAGGTATAATTTCACAAGCAAACTAATAGACAGAGAATCACTGCCAGGTGTTAGATGTTAGTGAGAAACATTATGAGGCACTGTAGCTACAGTATAAAAATTATACATGTACTTTTATTCATTTAACACTAGTTAACTTCATTTAACACTAGTTAACTTCATTTAAACACTTTAACTTCATTTAAACACTAGTTTTTTATCTAGAGCAACTTAACAATTAAAAGACATCACAACTTAACGATATCTTAATATTTCCTTTACAACTAATTTATAAAGTTGCATGACTTCATTTGTGGATCTTTTGTGGAAAATTTGAGGATTTCAAACAAACGAAGAAAAGCCCCTGAAACCGGTTTAATCCAGATGACTTTTTTTACGCCCCGTAACTCGTAGCTCTGCAGTGATCGTGGAACAAAGATCAAACGACCAGAAACCAGTTATAGATTTTTTGTTGTAGACTGTTCCAGGAAAACATACACGGGTAAACTGCATGTAATGATGATGAAGCTCCTGTCGCCTTAGGAAGCTGATCTGGATTCCCCTTCCTCTTTGTAATTCTGACAACACAAATGAAAAAGTATTTACTTCTCTCGCTTGGTTCTATCTTACGTGGAGGCGCAAACGTTAATTAATCACACTAAAGGTGTGACGACCTCCCTCTGCAGCCATTTCAGAAAGGACGGGGCCTAATTTTCCCAATAGTTCATCTTGGGTATCTTTGGTCCATCCAGCGTGAACTCTCACATGTTGGAGAGTCTGTGAGGAAAAAAGGGAAGTTAATAGAATAGTTCGGAGTGGAACAGGGAAAAATGTTGGAGAAGTTTCCTCATTATTTGACAGGAATGAGTAACAGAGTTGAATTAGATTGTTTATTCCGAACGGGAGCGCACAGGTCATTGCTCGCTTCAAAGTGCGGCCCGCCGCGGTGCTTGCAGATGGACACCAGTGCGATGATACCGTCCCGACAGGCAGGGCGCGAGAGGTGAGCCACGGCCGGAATGGCTTTGCAGCTGGCGTGATTAAAGCGTCGCCCTATCTCGCCACGCATCCCGGATCCAATTTACAACTGATGACGACGAGAACTCCAGCATGTCGGAGAATACGAGTAAAAAACGCTTTAAATGACGAGTCGCGCTGATAAATAGACGTGACGGTGCACAGAGATGGTCTATTGATCACATGTTCACTCGAGGTTCTTCTGCCTAATTAGGGTGACTGCAGATTTCATGTCTTCCGGGGTAGCGGGAATTCTTTGTTTATTAGGATATTTATCATGACCACAGACAGCGCCCTGGGCTGGGCGGGCTTGCCAATTCGTCACAGGTGTTATGTGGATGGATTGTTCTTTTCACAAAATAAATAAATAAATAAAATAATAATAATAACAACAGCACAGGTATCCAAAAAGCTGGAAGGAAAACATGTTTTTTTTACTTTCCCCACTGTATCAGGTCACAGCACAAATTGAAATAAATTCGTGTATGGCACCATTATCTACACTATTTAGCCCCAGGCGAAGGGCAAAAAACTGCATTTGAAAACACGGCCATTCTTGGAGTTACAAGATTAGGAGCACCCTGTTTTGTGTTTTGCTCCTCGCGTATCATTCAAACTGGAATCGAACATCGAACTGCCTTCACAGCAGCTAAATTTGGAACCTAAATTTAAAAATCGCTCCCCAGACATACTTGCGTCATGCGTGAATGTACAAAATGTTTAACGATTGGTCAACGTCGATGACCGTTAGCGTGACAACGCCAAGAACGTTCACAATTTCCTCCTCAAAAATAGCAGCTGCCAAATATAGACAAATACAGATCGAATTTTAACACCGTTGCGGCAAAATATTTCACTTTTAAAGCTCTCCTGCCATTTGTAACGCTCGTCTCCTCTGACTTACATTCCGGAGTTGTACTCGCGCACCAGCGATGTGAATCCTTAACGCGATGCTTCCAAAGAACGGCGATACTCCGCAACTACAGATGAGCACATTACACATGAATAATGAAGTCATTATGGAGATGTAACCTTGTGGATTGAAAACGGCCTTAAAATCCTTCTACTGAAACTGTGCGCTCTGTGTACAAAGAGCGAAAGGTTCGGACCCCAACATGTGGACAAAAAGAATTTTCGACCTTTGGAAGCGTGCTGCATACGGCGATTAGAAATTAGATTTACATATGAGTTATCTTGACCTCTCAAGCACTGCTGTATTAATATTTACAGTAAAGCAATACACATCCTGTTGCTACTGGAAATGTGACTTTGACAGATTATAGTGTGTTTGTGCCACGTGTGTTTCTCTCAGTCTGGGACAGTTTCACTTAAAAATCTGGGACACACTCTCTGTAATCCAGATTTACACAGGCTGAGTCTCATTGACTGTATGTGTGTGTGGACAGAGAGAGAGAGAGATTTACACCTGCAGATAGTTTCATGGGTAATTTACATTAGTATTAATTTACAGTAGCATTTACAGTAATGCTACATTAATTTACAGTAGCACAAATTGTTACTATATTAACTATAACTATACAGTAACTGTAATATAGTAACTATATATAGTAACTATATTATTGTAATGCCTAATATGTTGCAGCAATATAAAAAATTATGTAATTATAATAACTGTTTAGAAGTACTGAACACTGAATGTATGTTATATGTTAGAGTTAGTATATTAACTATATTCCCTAAAATATACCTAATACATTTTTATTATAGTGAACCGACTGCTATCTACTGTCTGCTTATTAAAAACACTTCGATAAGACAAAAAAAAAATGTTAAAAACCATTACCAGCATCTCCAAGTTCCATTTTAATGTTGTCATGGTTATTAATTTCCAAACTGGGCTAATGAAGTGCACATGCAACATAAAAAATGATTCATAGACTTTCACCTTTTTAAGCCCTTCCGAATGTAAAGAACTGCCATTGGTGGTCTTCCAATCAAAATGGCCAGCGGAATATCCGAATTTTCAAGATGTCTAAAAAGAGATTTATGGAGAAGGTTGCGCCCTTTTTCTGGGTGCATCGGCTCATTATCTTTAAGGCTTCGCTGCCTTCACTGCTTTGCTCATTTACGACACACAGGAAGTGGCGATGACTTACTCTTAACTGTGTCTAAATGGTGCTCGCGTTTTACAGTCTGTGGCTGAGGTGTGAAGCTGTGGTGAGATAATTAGCCACCTGTTTTTGAACCATCTGGTTCTTGTCTAGTTTTCGGCATTTAAAAACGCAGAGTTTACGGTCCATATGCACCAATATAAGCAGATATGCAGAGAGCGTTGTGGAAATGCTTAATTTATGTGGAGAATCTGTTACTGTTTTTTGTAAATGTTGTAGAAAATTGAATATTTTACCAGAAGGAAATGGTTAAATTTTGTATTGAAACAAACATTATACATAATATATAGATTTGCATGTTGTGAATTTGTTGTTTAGCACTTCATATCAATTTGTTTTTTGTTGTTTTTTCAAGTGCGTACATGGGTTGTGTGTCGGAAATAAAACTGTGCATGTTTTACTGGCCGTTTACAGAGAACACACACTCGCATTCAAAAACAGCGAGATGCATCTAGTGCGTGTTTACACAAAAAAACAATAAAATGCGCAGATGGACGTCTTCAACCGCTGCGACATATCTCGCTGTTTTCTTCGCCTCTTAAGCGTCAAAATACTTTTGGGGGCACTGTATACAAATCTAACTTTTACTTTTCACCGTAGCAGTTGGGTAAACATATCTTTTTCTACTCAGTCGAAAACAAACAGTACGTATTAGATAAATCAAATCCAAATAAAAATAACTCGCACGGCTCTTGAAGGCATCCAGCTATTATATATTTTTCTTTTTTTGGCAGTACTTCATATTGTCGAGAGAGCGTCCGAGACGAATCAAGAAGCATAAAAGAAAAATGGAAAAAGACAGAACAAGCGATTTAAAATTCCAAGGGCAGCACAGAAAGGCAATTTAAGTTCTTTTGTCATTACCAATGCATGAAGCATGACGCAATAAGGACACTTCCAGGATACATCGCCCGTGTTTTACAACACTGTCAAACTAATTGGCGGTGGACCGTTGCCTGGCATTTGCGACAGGAAGCGCATTGTGTTCCATATTCAGCCCCGGAATTGGCTGGCGCTGAAGGTAGCTGCCAAAAACTTCACAGGGCGCCGGCTTTGATAACCTTTACCCAGATGACTGTTCACCTTTTGTTAGAGCCGTTCCCAGCAAACGTTCCCACCAAAGCGATTTCCAATTTTAAAAGGGCCCGGAGAAAACAATCCGGGTTAGAAAAGGGAAATCTACACACGGCAGATATTTCTTATCCGACAGCTACGCAATGACGTATCGATCAAACGCCGTGATAATGTACAAAGTTCTCAGTGAGCCCAGCTGCACGCGGGGGGAAAATGAAGGGTGTATTCAAATGTCAGCACAAATCATTCCCAGACATGATGCTGGGACAGCAAGAATAATCCCAATATTCTTTATGGAAATAAGCTCTGCTCCAAAACCTATCCAGCTAACAGGGAATGTTTTAAGAACGTTGGCTAATGTTCATAATAACCTTTTTAACGTTTTTGTTACATAATGAAAACATTCTTGAAACATTCTTACAGGCCAGAATTGTTAGCTGGGAAGTCAGCAGTCTTGGCAGGCAGTATTTTAGGGCATCGTAGGTGTGCTACTAACACTGAGGCGGCTCCAAAAGATAAAGATACTTTGTTTTAGACCTAGTCTTACAACAACAGGTATTCTTCAAAGTAGCCAATCCCAGAATGCATTGTGACACATTTGGCGAAAGCACAAATCCAAGATGGAGGATCTAGGTACTTATGTACTTATAATTCTATGTACTAATGTACTATCCAGCTGTCAAAGGTATTTAAACAAATGTTTATATAACAGTTTTATATAACTAAAATGGATTATTTTACCTTACGTAAACGTTTCACACTGACTCAGCATTACACGCCCAACATTAGATTTTTACATCTAGTAAAAATCGAACAGACGACACGTAGCGTTTTGTGTGACATCACCCGTTCCATTCATTACTGTTTAGCGTGCTGGCGCACTGTGATCAGAGCGTTCGCATTTGCCACATGCCGTGACCACAGATCTGCCACAGAACCTGCAAGCCGAGGCCGTCGGAGAATAACGCACGAGCCCTTGAAGGGAGGGAGTACGATCGAATTACCCGAGCACTCGTAGAGGACAGAAAAAAACACTGACTTCATAAATCAATCACAATCAACTAATTGCAGGGCTGGCACATTCAAATCATAACACAGCTTGAGGTTAATGAAAATTGCACCTTACTGTGACATAACATCTGATCTTGTTAAATAAGAGCGTGGGGCAAAAGTAGAGGACGGAGGAAGATCTGTCTGTCAAATCGAGATCGCCTTCTACCTGATGCCTCCGGAGTTTAATTATCCTGACAAACCTTTTCCGCCAGGCGCGAGTCGTCTAAGTCGAGCGAAACGAAGGCGATGACCTCGACGAGTTGTGTGTCATTTGAGGTTTGACTTGCAAGCGTTTCAAATGGAACTGAGGGGAAAGGCTTGTGTGTGTTGCCGAAGTCGTATTTCAAAAATCGGATTTCAGGCAAAATATCCGGAGGCGTACATCACACATACTGCAAACTGAAAACAACATGGCGGCTTGAGAAGGATGAAGACCAGATGAGCTGAGAAGATATCGTCAAGGAGACGAGTGAAGAATTTTATGTGGAAACGGATTGCGGTTCATTTATTTGTAGTTGTATTTGGAGGCCATCTCAGGGCCAACTGTCATTTCTGTGCCGCCCACCAAATAGAATTGCAAAAATAACGTCCGTAACACTCCACCTTGTTTTCCATTGGCTGGACAAATAGATGGACACACCACAAATTCATGCTATTGGCTGAGCCATTGGTTGTTGCTGTGTTGAGCAGCGTTTGATACAATGGCCGACTTGTACTGTAGCTGTCTTTTGCTTAATAAGCAAGGCTGAGAGAAAGGATTTTAACATTGATTAAATACACACTATTAAAATTACCTTTAAATTGCTTAACTATAATTCCTTTGAATATTAAACTGTAGACGCTGAATGCATTTATTGCACCTTCCTTATTGTTGGAGACAGTTAAGGGAGGTTGGTGCATTTATTAAGAATATAATTTCTGTGGGTCCCTAAAGCCAAGACCATTTAAAAGCAGTATTAGTTGTCATTATATCAATAACTGACCGGTTCTAAGGGGTTTCCCAGGTCACGTCATTGTAAATGAGCTTTGTAAACCGACCATTATTGAATGCCCCAATTACATTTGGTTAATACATTTTCTGGGTAAGTCGGATTGGTTGATGGCAGCATTTACGATGTCATTAAGTGTCTCTGTAATTCCGTTATTAAGCTGTTCTCATTATGTAAGAACATTATGTGGTTAAATCTCTCAGGGCCTCCAATCAGCACTCAGCTCTATTAAACCCTGCCGACCAGTGATTGGTGCAGACCTTACTCAAAGATAGATTTCCCACAATGCATTAGCACCGACTGTACGAAGGTCACATGCTCACAGACTGTTAAAGACAGAAATCAGGAGCTGTTTCAAAGTTCTTGAGACGTAGATTAATGATGTTTTTAAACCGTTGTGTTGTTAAATGCTCAGCCTTCAACAAATGCTCGATATTTTGCCGCAATAAATTTGTGTTGTCAGACTGAAAACAGGGGTAACTTTTGTATTAAATTATTCTGTATGAATACAGAAGTGAATAGCCATGAATAGCCATGAAGTGTAATGCGAGATTTAAAATGCTGCATTTCTTTTCTGCAGGGCGTTGGCAGAAAGTATAAATATTGCATGTAGCGTCGCATTTATCTTCTCTTCTATGTAAAGGAATCCCAGAATGCATTGCGGAAAGCTCAGTGAAAGAAACGCGTCTAAGATGGTGGAAGAGTCAAAAGAAGAGCTTATTATAAACAAAATTTAATTAAAATCAATATTTTACTCAATACTTGTATGTGCTATTCATACTAATGCGTATTAAAGCATCACATTTCATGCATTGCAACACGCGTCAAATCTGTTAAAATCGGCAGTGAATGGAGTTATGTAGAGCGTTACAAATCGGTCAAATGCGACGTTCCGTTTGACTGCTGCCTTGGTAGGTTGCATGTTCAGATTGTACACAGCTGTATGCCTGTGTCGTTTTGAAGCACGCCCTTGTCGCAGGGGAATCTTTTGTAACGTGTTGTTTTGAAAAATGTGAGCCGCAAAATGCTTCGTAACATTTCAAACGTACTATTTGTTTTCCACAATCTGTTTAGAGAAAGCGACAGTCAGTGGAAAAAAAGAACAAAATATAAGCAAAAACTAAATGTCATCTTTGTGTTCGTAAGATTAAGAATTGAAGTCTCGGGGTAAAGACAGCTTTGAAAATTTCATCTGTTCTTGCTGTATCTGTGGCTCTGCTTGTGTTGGGTTGCCCGTCAGTCAGATACGAGACGTGAGCTGTCAAAGCTGGAAGATACTGTCGTTTTTTTAACCCAAGTATTGGCAGCGGATTCGGGCGACACGCTGGTCCCCGGAGCCTCCAGACTGACAGGCCTCTTTCTCTTTGCCATTCTTCTTTAGAGGTTTCTGTCATATCTGTACCCTGTTGCTGCCTTTTCCCTTTAGCCTTGCTTGGAATCCTGGAGATAAAGTTGGGTAAAGTTGGAGAGCGTCTGCGCGTGTGGATGTTTGCAGGGTTGGATCTCAAACGCGTGATGTACTGAGATTGAATGTTAGGACCGATGTCATTTGTTTACTTCAAAAGTGGCGTCGTGCCCAAAACTCTTGGATAAGCACAAATAGGTCTGCAGGCAAAACAGAGTTTCAAAGCAAGTATATGACTATGAGTTTGATTTGTTGAAGGTACAACTGAGGCCAAAATGGGATGCATATTAACTGTAAGTTACTGTAGTTACTGTGGGTGTGTAGTTACGCCTTGTGTGGACGTTTGGCAGTGTGTATTAGTTTATCTGACTATTAATCAACCTTTCCTGCTATAAAACACAACATTGCAAGTAACCAGCTAATGTTGCATGGCATCTTACCAAGCATCTTAACAAGCCTAACCAGCATCCAACCTTACCCAACCGGCTTTGCCAGAAAGACCAAACTTGTAGGCCAGCACCTTACCTGATAAGTGTGTTTGTAGTTAACAGCTCAGTTTAGCAAAAGCATGCTGTTTAAAGCTGGTCTTTTAGGCAGGGTACTTTCTGTTACACCCCACAGGAACGTTTCAACATAATGTCAACAGCCACTAGCATAAACATTCTTGAAATGGCTGTGTTGTTGGTTTTCTGTTCTGCTGTTTCTGCGGTAAAACTCGCGCTAATATTGTTTTGCTAATTTGCACGAAACGTTGCGATTCTCTGCAGCATTAAAAGCCACGAGTGATTCTCTTTATTTATTGTGCATTGAATAAGACAGATTGGTCTACTGGAGATGCTGCGAGAGCATTGATGCTCATTTAAACGGGTTGTGCTTTTTCAAGAACAACAAGTGATTCATTTATCTGCTCGGTCACGTGTCTGGCTCATTAGTTCCTTTCATCTTTCATCATTTTCTTCTTTAGAAAACTAGACAGTTATGCAAAGTATCTCCTTTATAAATGCTTTTGACAGCCACATATCAGAGGTCAGTTCTTAAAGGAACCGCTGACCCAAAAATAAAACCATCTTGTCGTTCTGAACCCATTTGACTTACTTTCTTCCGTTTGACTTTCTATATTTCACTGAACAGAAAAGGTTATATTTTAAACGAATACCAGGGATAATTCGTTTTAATCGTATAATTTTTCTATATTTTCCGAGACTGTGGCTGTCAAGCTCCAAAATTATACAAATTAAAAAAGAAAGCCGTACAGTTTTGGAGCAACAGTAGGGGGAATAAATGATGACAGAATTTTATTTTATACATGAAGTACTGCTTTATTTTGTCCTAATCTTGTATCAGAATACACCATGTACAGTCTACTTAAAGTTCTTACATTTTCAATACATGTAATGTGTTTATACAAAACTACTGTATATTAGTTTCTATTAGTAGCTTTCAGTCATCATAACACAAAGAGAGCAGACAGAGCAGACCGTTCTTCGGTTTGTTTGTGCTGAGCTCTCATCCCTTCGAGATGTGCTGATAGTAGAAAGGTTGTTTGCGGATGAGGTGAAGAGAGAGAGAGAGAGAGAGAGAGAGAGAGAGATCAAATATTGCTCATGGATCTCCAGTGGCCATTTTCTCGAATTGCTTCACAACATTAGCAAGCCATTGTGGAAACACAAACAACAAACAGATTACGAAAGACAACAAATTAGTGTTTCATAATCGTCGAAGATGTCAGCATTACATCTGGCAACTGAGGAAGAAATTCAGAATACATACTGTACAGGGCTACAATATGGGGCATGAACCTTATAGAAAATGACATTGTTTTTCAACAAGCGGTCAGTAAAAGGAGGTTTTTAAACTTTCACCATCTCAAAATAGATCGTCAAACTAGATTTTATAAGCTGCTTCATTTTTATAAGTCAGCGATTTTTGCATTCATGTTACTAAAATGTACATATATGGAAAATTGTAAACAGACATTTGAAGTGTTTGAATCAATTTGTGCGACAGATTCATTTCACGTTATGTAATAGTGTCGCTTTTTAACACCTCTAATAGTTCTTGTCATGAAATAAAAATGCAGAGAGAAACGCTGATTCATTTTCGTAAAGCAGCCGACTCTGTGCTGGAGTGAGATAACATCGGCAGCTTTCTCCATTAAGGCTGTGTGGAGCGCAGGAGATAGCGGAAAACCTACCCAGCTGAGGAAGAAGCAAAGCCAGCCTCTCCGGAGGTGAGCAATGAGCGACTGAAAGCAGATTGGAAAAAAACCATGGAAGCCCATCCAAGAGAGGCTGTGCAATTTGCCATTCTCAAGAACCCACTTCATATTGAAGCTCATCTCCGACCGCAAATGTCAAATTATAGAAATATCCTCTCATCTACACGGCTCCATATTTTTGGGCCCAAGTACAGCGTGCGACCCATCGGCACTTCTGGCAGTGTTCTCCTTGTCACAAGCACGTTTTTCGGGGGCTTTTTGTTATTTCTGGTTGAGATCCGTCAGCGTTGAGTTTGAGCAGGAATCGCTCCCAGCAAAATCTCCTTCTCGAACTCCTCAGAAACTTCTCCTAAGAGATGTGCGATCCACCTCCAGTAAACAAGCACGTCTTAGTGAATTTAGGAAGGTAGATAAATACGTCTTTCTGAACTGTGCAAATCGAAAACTGCTTTACACAAACATCTTGATTAAACAAGAGTTTTGTGTAAAGAAATAAAAGAGAACTTGGAGAAATAGAAGAGAAATCTGGAGGTCATGGTTTGGCTGGTTAGCAAGGTCCAGTTAGGTCCAGCTGGTAGGTGCTGTAATTATGCCAATTTGGACCCAAAAATATGTTATTAGTCACACTGCATTTTTCGGCTTAGGTGATTGGCTCCCAAAAATCCTGGCAGTGGACCAGGATATAATAGACTATAATAGACTATCTTGGTACCTTCTGTATTTGATTCCTCAGCCTCAGTTTGAACCCACAGAAGCCCACGGCTCAGAAAGTTATAGATAGTGAAACTTTGTGTGACAGGCAGACGTCACACAATCCTTTTCTTGAACCCCGGATGAACGTCATGCGAAACCAAAAGCTCTTCAGTCGGGATAAGCACAGCCTGTGGAGTTCGTTGCTGTGTCCAAACCTATTACCACGAAGCTCCACGTCCCCTCTTCTTCTCAGAAGACACATTCTAATGTTTTTTCTCCTGCTAATAGAGACAAGCTCTTGTGATACTCCAGCGATCCTATTTTGAGCCGTTATGGATGGCAAACCACACAAATACAAAATCAAGTTGACGAAACTCCCCTAAAACTTCCAGCCATTACAACGAGAAGAGGAACTTTCAAAACCCGACACGTTGTGCCAGTATTTCTCAGTTTTCCCCGAGGCGACGCTTTCTACTATCCGTATAGTTACTGGTTGGTTGACTTCCCCAAACACTGTTTGATTATTAGAACACTGTGTTTTGCTCCGTGTATTTTTGCACCCTGACCCTACTTACATTGGCTCAGCCAATGGTTTTAGTTTGAGGGCGGGGCTATTTGTTTGACTGACCAATGGAAAAAGAGGGAA
>JAZGTJ010008479.1:0-20962 GCA_036877575.1 Botia almorhae
ACTGATGAACAGGTGAGATTCTGGCGATCTGGAGGCGCGAACTGAAGGGTGTGATGAAACGCACTGAGCACCCCGACCGAGAGTCTCCCGAACATCTGCTCCAGAATCTCCTCCGGCATGTCCAGACAGGAGCGAGTCCTCGCCGCTCTCCTGGACACCTTCGGTCCCCGTTCACCCAGCGCGCCTCCGCAACACCACACCATCAGCAGAAGCGCCAAAATAATTCTACTGTGCATTTCTCCTTACACTGCCTAAAAAACAGCCTACAATCAGTTTAAATAAAATAAATATTTAGATATCTCTTTAACAAATTGTGACTGCGACCTAAATAAACCTCCCAGCTGTTGCGTAAAGCTGTATCTCATCCGTCTGTCCCGTAAATGCGCTCCGGCAACTTTCCTCTCAGACACTGGGCGGACTATGATACTGAAAAATGAACGCTTAATGAAACAAATATAAATATTTTGGCGTTACCCAATTTAATTTTAAGATATGAAAAAGATGTGAAATAATTTTTTTATACCTGGAATGGTTTCAAAGCATTTGGGTACCATGTACACAATAATATTTCTGATTTATTACTCAAGCAAACAAAATATTAATGTAACTAGTCCCTTTTATTGTACAGTATGTAGTGCCTATTGCACAGTCAAACCCAACAATCTGTTTTCAATGCATAAAATACATACATATATGACAGTGTATATAAAATAAAGCATAGTATACAATGGGGACACATTCGGTAAACATTTATTTTGTAACACTATTGAGCTGGAAAATGCAAACAAATTTAGCCTCAATGTAAAAATTAATTGTACTGGACAAATCATTCAATTGCAAAACACAGCAAAAACTCCTGCACATCACTCAGGCAATAGATAATCTGCAAGCTTTTCATCAGCAATCTCATCTTCCTCAATGGATT
This sequence comes from Botia almorhae, assembly GCA_036877575.1. Lineage (NCBI taxonomy): Eukaryota > Metazoa > Chordata > Actinopteri > Cypriniformes > Botiidae > Botia > Botia almorhae. The sequence continues at coordinate 926 of JAZGTJ010008479.1, forward strand.
AACATAAGAAGCTTCTGGGATAATTACAGAGCTACAGATAACTTTATTAGGTACAGACAACAAGAGTGGTATTCTTCCCTTTACCTAAAGAAACTAAGGTTTTAGGTTATTTACACCAGTGCAAGGCAACACAATTATTTGATTTAAAAAAATGTAAGAAGAATAATGAATGTGTCATAATGGTCAAGCAAAGGGTCAGTACTTTGACAGGCTAACAAGCTTGTAGCAACTTACTGCATTTAAGCTATACATTTTTAGTAAGTGCGTTTAAATCTGTTTCTGTTCAACTGGTAGAGCATTGGGTTAGCAGTGCAAAGGTTGTAGGTTTGATTCCCAGGGAACACGTGCTGTATATCTGTATATCTTGAATGCACTGTACGTCGCTTTGGATAAAAGCGCCTGCCAAATGCATAAATGTAAATCTGGGCAATAAACCAATGACCACATTAAACCAGTTGTGCTACAGGAACCTCACTATCATGTTATAACCAAAAGAGAAAAATTATGTTTTTCACCTATTTTCTGCTAAGTGCTGGCCTCATATGGCTCATTGGACTCTTGAAGTGTCTATAATTTAACCTAGCCTAGAATGCTAGTCAAAATGTATAAAAAGCAACAACGTCAGCTTGTACTTTACCAAATGTTATGTAACACAAAAATTCTAATGAATATAAAGTGAGTTTGATCTCATACAATTTGCATAATTGAAAGCATTCGTGTTTTACAAAGGCAGTGTCCCACAGCTGGCTTTCACATTTAGACTGTGATGACAGGAACAGAGCAATGAGGGCAGAGGAGAGACCAGCAGCTCTGCAGAGTCTGGCAGCAGGTTGCTACAGTGTCTCCCAGGAACAGAACACAGAGGCTATTAAAATGAGACATTTGCTAATATAGTTGTCCCTGCATCTTCCTAACATGGGACAAACTGGGAAAACAAGACAAACATAAGAATTGTTATCACTAATATAAAGTAAACTAATAAATGAATGCAATTTCAGAGCACTTCTATATTGAACCTTTAGTCACTTTCTTTTTAATGCATAAATCAAGGGAACATTAAAGTGCAATAAGAGATCAAGCATTCTACTGCTGTGTGGTGGTGTTCAGGACTGCACATGTGAAATTCTGCACTGATTTATTTGCACACTGCTGTGCAAACAGAAAGCAGTGGAGGGGCTGGAAACACTTTGTCACAGTGAGAGTGGGCTCTTCCCTGGAAATAGTGGTTTTGGCAGTAATGACATTGTCAGGCTTTTAAACCACATGTTTGTGTTTTATTGTGTTGTGATTTAATTTATGTCCTTGGATCTTTGGGTGCTGCATCATTTAGGGGAACTTAGGGCACTAAAACAGCATTTTGGCATATCAATGTGTTCTGAACCACGGGGTTTGAAGTTTTCCATAATGCTTGGGTCTGTAAGTGCTAAACAAATAGAGTGACTTTTTGGTTTTAACCATCCAGAGGTTTGATCATCAGAGCTGCGAAGCAGTATACATACCGCTGCCCTGTTGAGGTATATAGCCGCAGGGCCATATTTAACATAAGAGCGAGAAACTGCAGACCAAACAAACAAAAAGAGAAGAAAACAGAGATCTAAGGACAGCAAGAAGAAGAGGCTGAAAAAGGCTGGACAAAGAACTCTGGTTTTAGAAGCTGGTTTAGACCTACACAACTGAAGTTGGATCATGCAACAACATCAGAAGACAGTAGAGGATTATTAGCATTTTTGGAGCACAATTCCCTTCCTCTGTCAAACTGAAAACTTAGCATTATGTATGGAGTTCAGTTAGGACCGCAGGCAGATTGTGTGGAATGAATGGTATTTGTAACAAGGCTCGCTCATGGGTAGAGTGGCAGCAGTTTATTTGTGCGCAAATAAAGGGTGCAAGGGTGCAATAGCTGTGTTTTGCAGTTCTAGAGGAAGAGCTCATAAGCTCCTGTCATCTGTGATGTGTGTAGTCATGCCACTGGCTCTTAGAGGAGTATTGATGGGGCTTCAGCTGCTCATTTTAGATGAACATGTGATGAAAAAAACAAAATGATACAGAGGCTTTACAAAAAAGAGATAATACAATAAAAAGAATAAAAATAACGATAGCCACGACATGATTGAATCATTTAACGATTTAAAAATAATATCTAAAGAAGCTGTTGCTAATCTTAATTTTAATAGCTAATCATAATTTTAATCTGTGCTCCCAGAACTCACCCTCTGTGAGATCAGACAAACACAAACAAATCATACGGCCGTAAACGGCATAAATATTAGCATGCATTTAAATGTTGGTTATTTTTCTTGTTCTCTGTTTTTGAAGATCACTCATAGTTGGCTCCCAAATCATCATTTTCATTGTCTTATATCAAGAAATAAGTCCTTCCAGACTGTGGCAACAGAAACAGAGAAGTTTCCTGGCAAAAGTAATGGCAGAGAAGAACCATTAGGGGTCATTTCAGTAAATTTCAACCCTCAACACTTGATTTAGAAGCAGCTGTTTCTACTTTAAGACAATTCTTTGCAGGATCCAAAGTTTTTTTTTATATTATTATTCACTCCCACTAGTCTATTTTATAGCTTTTACAGCACTAAAAGAAGCCAGCATTTAAATAGATCCAGGAGTGAGTACCTGCTCTCTGATCTTCTTCATCTTCTCAACTTTCTTCAGTTTGGTGGCAACCTGGTGCATCTCTTGTAATCCCATATCTGTGCACAGCCTGACCAGGAAGCGCACACCAGCTCGACAGAAAAACACATGAGAGACAGAGACACCAGCTGGATGCAGAAAATCTAAATAAAAGAGAGAGGAGTTGTGCTGAGTACATTCAATACTTTCTGGAAATTTCCGATGAATGTCCTTGTAAGTCTCAAGTGCCTTTTGATAATTCCCTGAATAACACAACATGAATGTTGACTTTGAAGGTCCTCGGATGTCAACTGTTAAGTTAAATTGAATAAATTTCATAACACTTCTTCTGTAACAGCTGGCCATCATCAGCTGCCACTTCACCTGCGTTGGTCTGAAATTTATTTCAAATCAGAAATATACACACATCAACAGTGTACATGCAGAAACAAAACATGTAGAATTCAATAATTACAGATGATAAATACATAGGACCGAATTACGGAATGAGGGTAGCTCTCTCAAAATATTGAATAGCTTTCTCACAAAATTGGGTGTCAATGTAATATGCTCCCAACCATTCAATGACACTAATCTTTGAGGAAAAATCCCCTGACCCAAAAGTAAAATTCAGTCATAATTTAATCACTACCTCATTTGATTGCACACCTGTATGTTTTTTTTATTTTGTGGAACACATGGCCCAAACTGCTATCTTCCATACAACTGAAGTAAATGTAGACAACCCATTGTGGACAACGCCCTCTTGTGGAACACATCATACTGGTTTGCTAAATTAAACAGCACCTTAACAGAACAGAAAAGGTATCATATGAATCTTCAATAAGAACACAACAGAATTCAGTCAAGAGGATAATTGTGGATCCATGAACTCACTGAGTATGTCAGATTAATGTGGTCTACAGTGGCGGTTTGTTCTCTCTGTCTTACTAAAGATCTTTCCTTCCTGCCTGCTTTTTTGGCCTTCTCTGGGGACTGCTGAAAAATGACAACTCAGCATGTTTTCAGAACATTAATTCTTTATACTCTGAAAGCATGTGCACTCTTCTATATGAACCTATAGAGCTTTAACACATTTAATCTATTGAATAAATATGTTGGTTGTTGACATAATATGTCAGGAAATATAGATTAACAGTTTTCTGTACCTGGCTAGTGGTTTGTAGACTATGATAGTTTAACTCATCTTTTTTTGTTTACCGGAAAAAGTTTGTAAAATGAACAATCAAAATAAATTCGCGTTTAAGATAAACATTAATGTCTGTAGGGCGGCTAGTTAGCTACACTGAATTTACTGGCTCGGTTGCTAGGATACAGAAAGGGGATGCCATTGGCCACCCAAGAGCAATTTTACAACGTTTATGGTTCATCAGAATTCTGAATATTTATATATTTGCATAATAAATATATTACCTTTCTAAACGAACTAATAGGACAAATGTCTATTCGCTAATGAAAAAATATAGAAAGTGTAAGTGTATTTTGTCTCGTGTGAGACACCGTAGCTCCGCCTTGGTTTCATTCACATGATAAACTGTCTACAGTCCTGAGAAGTAGCTTATTACTTCTGCAAACTAGCCTTTGATATGAGTTCATTAAAAGGGAAAATAATTACAGTTGTCGGGAGGTGAGAGAGCTTGTTTAAGTCCGTCTGTCAAGCTATAACAATACATGATATGCTAAAAAAATATTGATATGTTTATCTAGCAGAATGTTTTCGTGATCTTTGAACTTTACTGTGAGTCTGTGATTGTGTATATGCATAGATGTTTAAAATCAGGAGTCTATTCTGCGATGCTTCTGAGAATTGCAGTGATTTTGTCCAAACTAAAGTAAACGTGATCCAGTATTGTGTTGATCTTGGTAATATTTGTTTTGTGGGTCTCCAGATGGACATTGTCTCTATGTTTGGTAATTTCATCATGACAGGCTGTTTTACATGATTTTTACATGCGTGCATAGTCTTATTTGTCAGGCAAGTCCATTGTGACATTTAGAATCCATTTAGATGTTCTTAATTTTACATTCTTTTTCAGCAATGTTCTCTGTATCATTGTCTTTTTCTCATGTTATATGTGGTGCATGATAAAGTGGGCTCATTGGCCGCTCCTGGGCCATGGTGTTCCTGAGTGGGGGTTACAAGGTCAGAATCTATGACAACAAACCGGGACAAGCCTCAGGGGCCATCACAGAGATCAGGTCAATGAAAAACAGTTATTAACAACTGGATAAGGAGCTATATAAAATATGTGTCTGGGAAGTGCATTATATGTACACACATAAATGAACGCTACAATTAAACGCTACTACTATTACTCTTACTATTAAAAACGCTACCTTAACTGTAGCTCTATAATATTGTGCATATAGTATGTTTGTCATTTGCGGTCTTGAACTTGTTTAACGTTTTTTGTCAGCAGAGGGAGTTGTTGGACTTTTTGTCTTCTAGAGCTGAACCTAGTTGCTTTGGTTAGATTACAGATCGGTGTAATGACAGATTAGGATGTACAAATCAGGTCCTGTCATAGATATGATTTGAGTAACTTTAATAAAAAGAAAATAGAATAGATTTATTGAGACTTTATTAAAATGTCACATGACAGACAGGGTGAATTACAGGTAAATTAAACTAAAATCTTCTTAGCAATCATAACAGTTACTTGTTATTGAATGTTGACATTAGAAAAAATGTCGTTTTGTTTATTACCACCTGTCCACTGTTAATGTTTAAACAGAATGAGTTCAGAACACATTTTGCCAAACCTGAAGCTGAACATTGTGTTGCAGGAAACAGATCGAGGAGCTTCAACAGGCCAAAATGTTAAGAGGAAATCTCACAGCGGCAGAGCAGTTGAGTCTGCTCAGCAGTCATGATGACCTCCAGCAGGCCCTAGAGGGAGCTTTCTTTGTTCAGGTAGGACTTACCCATCAAGCATTAATGACTTCCTGTTGACCCAAAATAGGACTGGGAAACAGACGCCAAAAATCTCCCTGTTATGCTATTATGAAAAGAGCAAAAGCAGCAAGAACGATGAGTAATTGCATTATAAAGACTAAATCAATCATTCCCCATTTAATCCTTGAGTCGCTGTGCAAAGCACATGAAACCAGAAAAAGCACATTTGTGTATTCACTTTTGAAAGGGTTAGAACATCCCATGATTTACTAATCTGGAGAGGGATTGTCTCTCTTACTAATGGTAGTGTGATTAACTCATGTCTTTACACCCAGGTTCAAATATTAGATCGTATTGAGCCCTTTGGAGCCAAACTTGTGCTTGCTGTGGGAAATTGCTTGTTTTTGTATACAGTACATATTGACAGCAAAAGGTTTCTGTAAAGTTATGAAAGTTATAATAAGCATCCTGATGTGCTGATACATGTGCTGATACATGTGCTGATACACGTTTTATTATTATTTGTTGGTTATATCAGTTTGTGCGCTTGGGATTGCGGTCCATCGTATTCTGCTGTAAAATCTTCCCATTCTGTTGATTTCCTTGTTCTTTCTGCTGAGTCAACAAAAATTGTTATCATTCATGTTTCACACATTAAACTTCCTTGTGTTAATTCCTCATTCTTTTTATTTGCACAATGGTAATAAAAATGTGGCTACAGCTTTAGATATGTTACATTTTATGTAGTAGCCTGTGCTGATTTTTAACCACTGTCTGTTTTGTTCTGTGTGTTGTCTGTGAAAAGGAGTGCGTGTTTGAGGACCTGGAAGCCAAGCAGACAGTCTTCCAAGAGGTGGAGAATCTTGTCACAGAAAGTGTGATTCTGAGTAGCTCCACTTCCTGCTTGATGCCAAGCAACGTGTTCTGTCGGGTCCAGAACCGAACTCGATGTATTATATCTCATCCGGTTAGTCATAATAACATAATATATAACATAATAATCATAATAAGTCTGTGAGTTCAAATATAAAATCCACCAGGATGCTTCATATGCTTTCATGTCTATATAATTCCATTTCCTCTTAGCATATTCAGTACATTAATTCAAGTCAGATTAGCTTGACCCTCTGCAAGGACCTTTATTTTCACTTGATTAAAAACTGCAAAGACTTAAAATCAGAATTAAGGCAACCACAATCATGTGATGATTGCAGATAACATCAGTGAACGGAACTGTTTTTAACATCTCCAACATACTCACTAAGCCATTTAAGCTTTTTCTCTGTATAATATCCAAGTACTTACATTAGAAGACTTGTAGTACATGTTTAACCTCATAACCTCAGGCATGTTAGTATTTTTAAATGTCTAGTTTGAGCTGTAAATTTTATTATATTTAGTTATAATTAAAAGCTTGTTTATTTGGATATATCTAGTTTTTCTTGTTAGACTAGCTGCAGATGTTTCTAAGGATTTTGTACTGAAGAATGGAGTTGGATCGGTATATCAGGCCCAGAGAGGCTTGACCAGACCTTCCTCATCCATTTGAAATTCCACTCACCTTCATTGCTTGTCATGCTGTCCTTCAAAAGCAGTTTAAAGTCAAGTAGTTCTCTTTGCACCCTGCATTACTGTGAATGTTAGTAATTAATAGTGAATGTTTAATCCTAAAGGCCAAGTAATACTAAACAGGTCTGCAGTCAGATAGACCCTTCAGTGGAAAGAGTTCTAAAACAAAGCTCTTATCTCAAGCTCTGGGAAACACAAAGATATAATAACCTTGTCTGATAGTGAGATAAACTGATGTAATTACCATTTACAGGTCAGTTTATCAACTTTACAGGTAAACCCGCCATATTATGTGCGTCTGGTGGAGCTGGTGCCACACCCAGAAACACTGCCGGCCATCATGGATGTCGCTTATTCAGTGATGACAGAAGTCGGTCAGGTACCTGTACGTCTCAGGAGGGAGATTGATGGTTTTGCACTGAACCGGGTTCAGTATGCGATCATAGCGGAGTCCTGGAGACTGGTTCAGGTTGGTTGAGCCATGGAACAATTACACCCTGTGTAAAGATTAAATATGTACCCATTCAATGGTAAGATTCATTCGTTCATTTATTCATTCATTCAAAGGAATTAAATTGCTTTTGTTGTCATTGTACAGGTACAACAATATGTCTGGTCCTTTACAGTCTCCATAATTTCAATCGTTTAATAAAACGCCTTTAGATTGAAAGACGTTAAGATCATAAGAAACATTTTAGACAAGTGATACTAAACTTTTGACTGGTAGTTTATATATTGATGATGAAATAGAGAGATATGTGACATCATACATGAAAAGACACATCAGGAGAGTAATAGCCATTTGAAAATAAAGAGTTTTGACTCTAAATTTGGAGTGGATTAGTTCTGTATTATTTGCACCAATATATTGTTTGACAAACAATTAGCATTAACGTAAGAGTGATCTCGTTGTAGCTATGGGTAAAACCACAAAGAACACATGCCAATTGTAAAAACACCTTAATACACATTGACTCTTGACTTTTAATATGATACGTTTGATTGTATGTCAAAATAAAGGCAAACCCCATTACTTATCTCTGAACAGCGCAGCCCTATAAACCCTAAAAAATAATAAGAGATTCCTACTGTGTTTGTTACAACATCACAGTCTTATCACACTGTTTACAGATTATCAGTTGGAAAAGAGAATACAATGTTTTTCAGTGTTTCTCTTGGGAGACATCTGAACAGTCAGCTTATCTTTCTCACACTGGTGGTTTTGTCCCAGGCTGAACAGTACACCTCTAGTACAGTGTATCAAATGAACATGGGGTAGAGTGAGCTGATCCACTTTAAACACCAAGCCCTTTTTGGCTGTGTCCACAACCAAAAAAAAAAAACAAGCCAAGGAAGCACTTACACAAACAATGGAAACCTCAATGTGAACTTAAAATGTCACAGTATTAAGTCATTATAGGAGCAAAATGAATAATTACTTTTTATTATTGAGTCGTTATTCACATTAAAGACACCAGTTTTGTATAATTATTTTGGATAATTCGCAGGCACATGAATAGAAGCAGAGGTTCTGCTCACAGGTTTGTCAGCGTGTATCTGGATTACAAGGAGGATGTAATGGAACTGAACTGTAATAGCGGTGCTGGAAAATGTTTCTGTAGTTCTGAGGTCAGTTAAGGAAATTCAGTACACTCTTAAGAACCCTAGAGCTGTCCTATCCTGCTGTGATTCTGAAGACATTTTACATTAGTTGGGCATTAGTACATATTTTGAAGATTACTCTCTTTCTCAAGAGACAATTATAATACAAATGTTTCCTTCCACATTATCCTTTTTCTTCCTTCCTCATACCATCAGTGGTTTCATTGGTAATGTTATGTGATAAGAACTGCCTTAAAGGTTTTTTTTAGGAAGCTTATTGTGGATTCTGTTTAATTCACTTTCTGTTAGTCTTTGGCAATGTCATGTTATATGATGTATGCGTTTGACACAGCGTGTTAGGAATTTACTGCTTAACAAAGTCTTGTGAAGTAATCAACTTTAAAATGAAACATACTAATTGAAATACAAGTCCATTTGTTAAAATGACAAGACAAGAGCCACCAGTTGTCTGAAGTGCGTATGGAGGCAAACGCCTGTTATATTTTCTAAGAGACCTCTCCTAAAAAGACTAAGCATGTTTTCGAGCACCTGGTAAATGACAAAAGAGCACTTCTGATTTCTGCTTTTCTACAAAAACTTCAGAAGAATCTGCTTGCGTAAATGTTGGTCTGGCCAAGCCTTAAAATAAGTCATGTAGATGAACCAGTTAAACCAGCACATAAACTGGTCACTGTCTACTATTAATTGCGTTTGTGGTCATTTAAAAAGGTGATTGATTGTTCAGAGATCATTGTGGTCAATATTATGTTCAGTAAAAGTTTTCAAGCAGAACAAAAGATCAAATCTGCTGCTGTATTGCTTTTTGAATATGTGCCTTTTTGTTAAGCAGCATTGTGTCAAAGCACTGACTTGGAGACTTTTGATCTTTTGTTCTGCTTAAAACTCTTACTGAACATAAATTGTTTGGTTAATATTTACGCAGTGTGTTATAAAATTGTTTGTATAACACTGACAGGCCTAAACAACTAATTTCAAAGTCATAGTTTAAACACCTGTGCTCACAGTCATTTGAATTGTCCTAATACCATTGCTGAAAATCCAGTTTGACCCAGCGGGTTAACTGCCAGAAGGCTTTAAACAAGATAACTAACCAGCATCTCTAACCAACAAGCATCTCTTAGTTATTTCAAATTAAATTTCTGAAGGTCTGACACTTTAGACTGTTTTAAGTGAGTTGCATTTCACTCATTTCGCCCAAAGCGTTCTGTTTTATTTGGACATAAAAAGATGTGCTGTGTCTTCCTGTTTTTATTTTCCTGTCTTTATTTTAGTTGCTATGCGTGATTTTGCATTGTTTATGATAATAACTTTTAAATAAGCAGTGAGGCTTTGTTATTTTTTAATGGGAGGAACATTTTAAGTTTGGCTGCTACTCCACACACCAGATTTGCAGTTTCAATCCACCTCGGCTTCCTCTCAAAGTTCAGACGGGCCCTTTGAGGGAGCGCCAGCTCTAGAAAGCAGAGCGGCTGGGAAAGCTAATGGCTGGCCCTGGTGATTACCGCAGAGGAAAGGCCTCTTTTTACGGTTTCCCCAGCCAGTCCGCCGCCTGGTGACACCAAGATAACAGCCTCGTTGTTGCCCACAGGAAATGAACAAAGACCACCCTGTCCCCCTCCTAAACTCGTCCCCTCGCTACTCAGTCTGTGTCCAAGCTTTGATTTCAGCACAGTCAGGCTGCAGGTATCTGTAGCCACAGGTAATCTGAGTGCAGAGTGGACCCAAAGCCTGGCACAACCACTCTTGCCTTCCCCACCATACCATCTTATTATTCTGAGGACACAGAGTTAAATGATAAGAGAAATTTAATACAGTGGGAGCGGCTTTAGTGCACTTTAAGTAGTATGAGAAGAAGGGGCAGGCTCCAGTTTTACCCAATGAGGTGGACACACCTTGTTTGCCAGACAAACTACAAAGCAGGAAGATGTAATTTTAGGATTAGAAGATCAGAACATCAGAAAAATAGGTTAAGAAACAGTCTTTTAGCCTATGATACAGTTTGTGTAGCCAAATTAACCTTTTCCTCTTTGTCCAGGATGGCGTAATCTCAGTGAAGGACATTGATCTGGTGATGTCTGAGGGTCTGGGCATGCGCTACGCTTTTATAGGTCCCATTGAAACCATGCATCTCAATGCACCACAAGGCAAGCTACCTTATACGTGTATATATATATATACATAAATATATTTATATAGACGCTGAGAAAATCTATCTTTAATAGACGCTGAGAAAAACTGAATCCATGCACAATGTTTATATCCACATGTGTGTTTAAATCTCACATTCCTGGTAGATATCAGACGGCAGTGTGAAATGTGTAGAATGAGCCTGTTCCCCTCATGAACTTTGCAATGCTATGTGAAACCAGTACTTTTGATGGTGACGGATGAATTACCAGCCTCAGTACTGTCTGCTTGTATTTAGAGTGAGGTGTTACAGTGCTTTTGCACTATAGTGATGAACCCCCTTATTAACAGCCCCCCCAGTTTCTTCCACTGCAGTAATTTCAGGTTTCTCAGAATTTGTAGAGGAAGAACGATGGCTGAACTTTCACTGGTGCACATTTTATCTGCTAAGAACCTTCTAAAAAGCACTGAAGTGAAATGCCCTTCAAGTGAGGAGCTACTCAAGTTATGCTTGAAAACTTACAAGTCAACAAGAGGCTAAAGCATTATTTGCCGAGTCATTTTAGACACAATTCCACTGATGATACATTTTTTGAATTTTGTAGTTTTGCTGAAACTGCTCATATTATGGCGTGGGACCTGCATTCTGTAGGATTCTGTAATTAATTAAATTAAACTTATTAAAACTTGTTTTTTATCAGATCAGGCCATATTCAAGTTTTAATTACATGGCAGCTTTATTTGAACTGTTTTCTGTATTTTGTCTCTTCAGGTATGGAGGACTATCTCCAGCGCTACCGTGAAGGCATGAAGAGGGTTCTTAATTCTTTTGGGCCTGTTCCAGAATTTTCTGGAGAAGCAGCATCTAGAATTACAAAAGTAGGATCTCTGCATTTTTTTTGTGGCCTTCCAGTGAAATTCTTGTGCAGCTATATTATGTCTGTTTTTTCAATCCCTCACTTTAGGAGATCTGTGAGTCGATCCCTGGTGATCAGGAGCATCTCACAGCCAGGAGAGAGAGAAGAGATCAACTGCTGATGGAACTGGCTAAACTGAAGAAATGATACTAGTCCATAAGACCTGTCAATGATGTCTTTGTTTTCCAGGAATACACTTAACTTGAAAATCTCCTCTGCTAAGCAACAGAATCATTCATTATACAAAAGCTAACCTCTGATGACTTTCGAATAACCGTGCAATAATTTTCATTTAATTATGTATAGAAATTTGCAAATTACTTAAAAATAACTGTTGCAGTGAAACAGTTGAAGCACTTTCTTGCCCGTGGTAAATGTAATGTGAAATTAACAAGGCAAAAATAAAAACAACTGACCTCATTTCCTATCCACCCCACCAGTGTATAGCTCAACGATTAAAACGTGTGTCATTTCCACTCAGGATTCTTTATAGCGACTGCGAAGTGACTGTCTCAGTCAAAACTGGCACAGCAATTACATAGATTAGAATATAATAACTCGAGCTGTATTTTCTAATGAGTAAACCAGTGCAAAGAGGTAATAAAATAGTAGTTATTAAAGATGCATGTTTATCGAAAAAATCATCAGATTCGTGTGTTGCGTAAGGTCAATGTGCCAACAAAACGAACTAAGTATTTTACAGCAAAACGTCAGCTTGTGAGTTAATTGTTCATGACCGGAATGTATGAAAACTTCTCCCGTGAACTTATGCTATTATACAATTAGAGCGTTCCTATTGTAATAAACTTGTCTGTAATGCAAATGAGCTACTAAATATAATTCTACACGAACCGTCCAATGAATGCTGTGACTCCGCCCGATGGCAGGTGCAGCTCTCCTTGAGAGACCACTAAATCTTCGCTGTGTACTTCGTCAAATCACTTCAGCCTTCTCTCGAGACTACAAAGAATCACTTTAAACATTTATAACTTTTCAACTGGACGGATTATGCATTTAATCTGAATCAATTTGTAGTCGGTTGACAGGTAAGCTTCTGTTTACGAAATTTATGACGCGTCAAACTCTTCAAATGTTGTCGAATTGTTACATGTGTAAATTTAAACTACTATGATTATTCTGGAAAATTTTGAGTAATTTCGAAAACATGTATGAAACATTATCGTTACATTAGTGTTGCTGATTACAGAAACCCAAGAAGTTAAGTATTTTTTGTTAAAATAATTTGTTATACTTAGGGTATTAAACAGTTGTTAAAATAAACAACGTTGCTACGACAGTTTTGTACATTAAGTATTTTTCTTTATTTTTTTTAATTGATAGAAAATCAATGTTTCAAACAACTGCCAGTGCTACTTTAACAGTAAAAATTTCAAGGGAAAAAACTGTTGAATTTGTGGCTTTGTCCAAAATTCTGTCTATCTTTGTCTACTAAAAAGGAAATCCACAATAAAGGGTAAAATATTTAAGGGTGTATTGTGTAATCCCTACATATAACTGTTCTCTCTTTTAATTAGGAGCTGAGTGTGACAGTAGACAGGATGAGTTGGGGAGCTCTATATGCCCAGCTGGGAGGAGTGAATAAACATTCCACCAGCCTGGGAAAGATCTGGCTGTCTGTTCTATTCATCTTCCGTATTTGCATCCTTGTAATAGCTGCAGAGACAGTCTGGGGAGATGAGCAGTCTGACTTTACCTGCAACACACAACAGCCTGGCTGCAAAAACGTGTGTTATGACCACTTCTTTCCTGTCTCGCACATCCGTTTCTGGTGCCTGCAGCTCATCTTTGTTTCCACACCAGCTCTGTTGGTGGCGATGCATGTGACGTATCGCAAACGCACAGTAAGGAAAGGCCTTATAGCAAGCCGTGGGGACAGTGTTAAAGAAAATGACCTGGAGAGCCTGAAGAGGAGGCGGCTGCCCATCACCGGCACGTTGTGGTGGACCTACACCTGCAGCTTGTTCTTCCGGCTGATTTTTGAGGCGGTATTTATGTACGCCCTTTATTATGTCTACGATGGGTTTCAGATGGCACGTCTGGTGAAGTGCGAGGAGTGGCCCTGTCCTAACAAGGTTGACTGCTTCATATCACGACCAACAGAGAAGACTGTCTTCACCATTTTCATGGTGGCATCTTCAGCCATCTGTATTGTGCTGAATGTGGCTGAGCTGGCCTACCTGATTGTCAAAGCGTTGCTGAGGTGCGCAGCCAGAGCTAAAGGAAGGAAGACTTATGTACACCAAGATAAAATGTCTAAAGAAAAGACATACTTACAGAACCAAAAGAATGAGAGGCTGCTGTCATCAGTCTCAGACACCTCAAGCAATAAAACAGTTTAAGATCATCCCTACATGTATAGATCTTATTTTACCAACACAGAAGATAATAGGCTTGTAGATGTTTGACAGTATTTTAAGACCATATGCTTTCTAGCTTGTTTTACACAGTCGCATAACCTTTTAGGCACAGTTCATTCCAAAGATGACTTCCCTCCCTCGAGCCAAAAGATGATTAGGGCGTATGACACAGGTTTGAAATACAGAAGAGGAGCTCGAGGTCTGTAAGAATGTGAGGATTGTTTAGTTTTTTCCTCACATTGCCTGTCACACGTTGCTGTATGAGGGTATTAGAAAAGATCGACAGTGACTCCTGGTGGTCACTATATACAGTACGAAGCAATGAAGTTGTGGATCTTTTGCACAAAATTGATTTGTCCTGTTTTGAGGGCTAATTTACTAACCTGTTGCATTATAGGCTGCATGCATTGTCTCTTTATTTGTACGTTAATGTAATTGATTTTGCTTTTATTTTATACACAATGTCAACAGAAAGTTTAGTGACTCTCTTTCTGTTACTCTCTGTTATCATTTGTAGAACTGAGGTGTTTTATTGATGTAACCTATGTTTTGTGTTTGTTATGGTGAGTGGTTTCATTGCATTCGACAACGTCAGTGTTTAGTTTTCTGGTGTCTCACAAGGTTAGCCTTGCACTGACGCCTACCGGGGATTTGCTTTTATGAGTTACAAATACAGTAGTTGGGTGAATATGTTTACTAGTGGCGCGTCTACCTGTTGACAGGTGAGAGTGCGTTTACTCATCAACTGTCCTCTGTAGGCGGTAATTATTGCTACCAAAGTTCCCATATATCCACAGTATTGACACATCTTCTGATTGATCTTCTGCCGTTTCCAAATGCCACGTGCGAGACTTTTGATTGTAAAATTCATACTGAAATCTTTATGAAAATCTCTTACTCTATATTTTTGGCTAACAATATACCTTTATATGAATCTTCCAATAAAAAAATTTTTGAACGCTTGCCTTTTTGTCAGTATTGTAATTCTGGGTTGCTGTGCATTTTAATTCTCTGTTTTAGGCAAAAGGCCCGCAGTAATGACGGAATGCTTTCGCTGACAATAGAGTTCTACAAGTTCACGGTTTATGGCCAGTTTAAAACCGCAAGCAATCATTTACCAATGACATTTAACAATTACAGTGCTGTTATACATTTCCATACTCTGAAATTTACATGCGCCTATATTACATCATAACTAAAGTTGTAGTACACATGCATGTAAATGAAAAATACAGTATCTTGTCTCATGGGACGGACTGCGTTTGAAATCGTGTGTCTGAGTATTTGTAAAGTAGGGGCGAAGAGTTTACCCCAGTGGACAGGGGTGTGGCATGCACTCTGAAGGGCTTATGACTTTCTGACCAATGCGCTCCTGCATGGCTACTCAATGTGACAGTAGCGATGGCTGGGAAAGGGAGGCAGCTGCACTTGGTGAGACCCCGTCTCCACTCTCGATTTGCCATCAAAAACTAGGCGTCCTACGGGAATCTGGCCTTCATTCTATGTGTGAAGACTTTTTGTGAATGAATAAGTTGGCCGGCCAACAGAGCAGACCAACAGAATTTGGTAAGCTTGGCAGTGCTGCCAGGATTTGGAAACGGGGGAGTGGGGAGGGCTTCTGCTGCATTGGGAGGTCTGTGTGCTTTTTGGAAGTTGCACAAGTTTGACAACTTTAGTCAATGAATGCTGTAAGATATACGGAAATTCTTTATTGTTTTGCATTCCAAAATCCATGTAACTTATCGCGAGGTGGCCAACCAGCGACCTTTACATTGGCGCTATGGATGGTTTCTGCCTACTAACAGCGAACATCGTTTAGGCACATTTCGAGAAATCCTCTGTTGTCTGAGGTCACAGGTATGAGCGCATAATAAGTGCAAAGAAAATCTGGCACTCTCTTTTGATGACAGTTCGACCTCGTACCGGAATTTATAACAGGGAGACACTTTGGAAAATGTTTTTATTACTGCCACAAGTTGATTAGATAAATGACAGGGGCTTGAAATTTAATGGTTAACTGCTAGACAAAAGATTATAAGAATTTGTGATCATTGTAAACAAGTCTAATAATGATAACAACAAGTTTAATAATAAGAATATTTATAACTTTATTCGTTTTTAGAGATGATTTGTTCAAAATTGGCCATTCAGAACATGAATTACTATACTTGACCAAGTTTGGATCAACTCTAAAACTGTTCGTTAATGCTAAAATTGTCGTTATTTAAAGAAAACTGGTATAATTATTTAAAAACACATTTCAACAGGTCACAGATAACCTTTTTTTACAGATAAAAGTACTAATAACAGATATCTGTAGCTAAAATACGCAAACCAGAGTAAGTATTATAATGTAACTAGAACTCTTTATTTCAGGGTCATAGGCTTAATATAGAACCTTAGTTGATGGATTTACCGCCCACCATACAGCAACATTTTAGTAAGTAGAATTATTTCCTCTATCTATTGTATGCATTTTGCTGTTGTCTGTTGCTTTGTTTACTAGTGGCAATGTTCATAACTTCACACAGTTGTCAGGTCTTCCTCACATATTTTAAAATAAGTATTACTGTTCATGAATGTTGACAGACACTAATATCATGAAAATAATTTGTGGATTTTAAAGGCTGTTAAAGTAACTACAGGATGAATGCATGAATTGTTTATTTCTACCACCAAATAATTATACTTTTGCAGGGACTGTATGATATGACATGCCCGTGAACTTTGATTTAAAACTGTAGAGTGACCTGGATTTACAGTCCATTGAATTCACATTTTAATGCATATTTCTCCTTGATGTTCTGAATTTGGCTTCATCATGGCCCTCCGCACATCACTGTCCAGTCAACGCTTTCAACTGTTTTTGAACGTTATAATGTCGATCTCAGCACATGCCTGCTGGGCAGTGAAGCGAACAGGTGAGAGAGAAAGAGACTGTGTGTATGAGTGTGGTGAAAAAGTGTGTACGCGTGTGTGTCAGAGGTTGGAGAGAAAGCCAGCCAGATAGTTTGCTTACACTGTTCATTGCCAGGTTCATAGCAGCCAGTTAAAGACTTAAAAAGACAGTCACAAAATCAATAAGTTGTAATTGTAGTTTGTGGACGTTTTTATGTGATTTTCTGTGAGGGGTCAATGATAAGACTGTGTTTTTATCGATTTGCTCCATTTTCCTAAACATCTTTCGATAAACTGTGCCGGGGACTGGAGAATTCTTCATCAGGGCTGACCGTTTGGATCTTACGCAGAATCGTGAAATGCTGTGTGAGTTCATGAGGGCTAAAGCGTGTTTTATATATTAATAGATATTAATAGAAATGTCTGCTTGTTCTGTTTGCTGTCACTGTATGTAGCTTCATAACACGGGCCTAGTCAGACCCAGTGTACCCATTTGTGTTTCGCTGTAAAGATCCAGACTTATAATTTAACATTAAATGGTTTAGTTCCCCCCCAAAAATATGTCTGGTATTATTTACGCTCATGTTATTCCAAACTCATTAGACTCTTTGGAACACAAGAGGAGAAATTTCTATATGTTTTCCATACCATGAAAGTGAATAGAGACCGAGACCTAACATTCTGCCCAACATTTCCTTTAGTTTTCCATGAATAAACTCAGTATGGGTTTGGAGCAACATGAGAATGGGTAATGATGTCCGATGTTCATTTTTTGATGTTCGAACTATTAATGTTGCCTGTTTCAGCAGTTACTTTGTTACCTGCTCTGATGAAATCCTTTTTTCCCCGTTAACCCTTTCTCTCACCTAACACCGCTCCCTCACTATCTCTCTGTCTCTCATTTGCCCTTCACTATAGACTGTACTTTTTCTTTAGGCTAGAAATCGTGAAGCATGGGTGACTGGAGCTTTCTTGGCCGGCTCTTGGAGAATGCGCAGGAACACTCAACCATGATCGGCAAAGTCTGGCTGACGGTGCTCTTCATTTTTAGGATCCTGGTGTTGGGCGCCGCGGCAGAGGAAGTCTGGGGAGATGAACAGTCGGACTTCACCTGTAACACGCAGCAGCCCGGCTGCGAGAACGTGTGTTACGACGAGGCCTTTCCCATCTCCCACATCCGCTTCTGGGTGCTCCAAATCATCTTTGTGTCCACGCCGACGCTCATTTACCTGGGCCACGTACTGCACATTGTTCGTATGGAGGAAAAGAGGAAAGAACGTGAGGAGGAGCTTCGAAAGGCCAGCAGACTCCAGGAGGAGACAGAACTCCTGTATAGAAATGGAGGGGGAGGGGAATCTGGCGGTCGGGGTGGGGGCGGAAAAAAGGAGAAACCGCCAATCAGAGACGAGCATGGAAAAATCCGCATTAGAGGTGCCTTGTTGCGCACCTATGTGTTCAACATTATTTTTAAGACCCTGTTTGAAGTAGGCTTCATTTTAGGGCAGTATTTCCTCTATGGTTTCCAGCTGAGGCCCCTGTATAAATGCCAAAGGTGGCCCTGCCCTAACACGGTGGACTGCTTCATTTCCAGGCCCACGGAAAAAACCATCTTCATCATATTTATGCTTGTGGTGGCTTGCGTGTCCCTTTTGCTGAATTTGTTAGAAATCTATCACCTCGGATGGAAGAAGGTCAAACAGGGCATGACCAATGAATTTATCCCTGACCACGATTGCGCCCGACTGCCCGATTTCGATGCAGCAGAGCCAGAGTCCGCGATCACGTCGCCCAGAACTGCCTCTCCCACCCTCAGATACCTGCCGGACTACACAGAGGTGGCGGTGAGTAGCGGAGCGTTCCTGCAGCCTGTGTCGCCCTCCTCCATGACAGAGTTCAAGATGGATCCTCTGCACGAGGAGCTAGAGGAGTCCTTGTCTTTCTACAAAAACAACCACAGGCTGGCTGCTGAGCAGAACTGGGCCAACCTGGCCACCGAGCAGCAGACTCGGGAGATCGATGCCGCCTCCCCTTCCCCTTCCCCTTCCATCTCCTCATGTTCCTCTGATAATGGGCGGCAGGCCAAAGATGCTGCTCAACCCACCATCACCCCCACCTCAACTGGTGGCAGTTTGAGCGGGGGAACAGAAGAGGGGCACGTCACCACCACAGTGGAGATGCACGAGCCACCCGTCAATTTCACTGACGCTCGGCGACTGAGCAGAGCTAGTAAAGCGAGCAGTGTGAGAGCAAGACCCAGTGATCTGGCAGTGTAGCGGCTCTCTAGCCTAAACTCATAGAATATGCAAAACTACAACAAACAATTACGCATAGGAAGAGGAAATGAGAGGCAGATTGCTGGAATGTAAAGGTATCCTAAATATAATTCCATTCAAAAAGGTCGCACAGCTATGCAATCAGTGAGTTCAGTCATCTCCTGAAATCAGTGGATCTGGGGGGGTTTGGTTGGGATTTTATGTGGTTATGGAAATGGTCAAGATTGACTGGGGGGACATATTTTATATTTTTAAACCACAGGTGCAAAAATCCTCCCACCTCAGATTGCTAGCCCTGGTTATGACAGATGGCTGCTGAATGAAGTGATACACTTGACGCTTATGTTACACCAACCTGATGAGCACATTTAGTGATGAGCACAGAATTGACATTTGGATTTATAGCAATTATTGACAGGCTATAGAAAAAGAGGTCCAAATGTACGTGATTCAGTGAAAAAACAAAGAGTAAAAACAGTAGTCATAAAATATGATAATGCCCTAAAGAAAAGAAAATAATGTTCTAAAACATAAGAATCGACTCGTACTTAGAGTTAGTAAAGAATGATTTTACAATGTTTTCAACCACTGTATTTATGTCATGTTTTCTGTGCTATAAGTTCCATAAAAAGCAAGCAAATTATAAAATGTGCCATGGCACAGCAAAAGGATCAAATATCATAAGCAGAATAATTGACCACGGACTGCTGAAT